>CM035410.1:127669580-127694580 GCA_020310875.1 Ceratopteris richardii | reverse complement strand
TGTGGCCACTTCCACTTGTGAGGCTGAGTATAGGGTAGCTTTCACAACGACTGTTGAGTGTGTGTAGCTCAGATGACTTATGGTTGTTGGTCAATCTTCTACCACCACCATCTTCACTAACAATCAGAGTGCACTAGCAATTGCGAGGAACCCTACGTTCCATGATTGCACTAAGCACATTGAGATGCATTATCATTATGTCAGGGAGAAGTTCTCTGCTGGAGAGATCAGTTTGGCATATGTGCCCACACAAGAGAACATTGTAGAGCTTTTCACAAAGGCTCTGCCTAGGGAGAAGTTTGAAGCTTTCAACAAAGCTTTGGGTTTACTTCCTTTTGTGCATTGATTCCACATAGCTTGGCACTTCCTTATACTTGAGTGCCAGCTCCTTTTCACCACATCACTCCCAAGGGGGATTTGTTGATATATTTAGGTCCTGATGTGTGTGAACACACTAGGACCGTCGAGGCACTTTTTTCCCTCTTTAGGAGGTTTTTTCCCCTCGACTTGTATATATGCCTAATAACCCTAATGGGTTACTTATCTTTGTACATTCTAGTAGTAATACATTCAGTATTGTGTGTTGTGCTCCAAGCTTCTTCTTCTTCCTTGTGTTGTTCGCATGCTTCCATAGACCTCAAACTCCAACAATAAGCTCGTCTTTAGCTTACAAAACTAGACTTTCTTTGCCAGGAACTACCTAAACCTCTGGTTGTTCCATATAGATCTCATTTGTAAGATCTCCATGGAAGAAAGTAGTTTTCACATCCATTTGGACAAGCTTTAAGTCCTCCATTGCAACAAATCCAAGCAACATTTGCAAGGTAGTCATCTTGACGACTAGAGAGAAGATTTCTTCAAAATCAACACCATGTTGTTGCTTAAAACCCTTTGCAACAAGTCGTGCTTTATATGTTGGAGAAGCACTATCTGGTGTCAATTTCAGCTTATATAACCATCTACATGGTAATGCTTTCCTGCCCTTTGGCAAAGGTACTAAATCCCAAGTACCATTCTTGTGAATAGAATCCATCACTCTTCATGGCATGCTCCCACTTGACATGATCCTCTGGCTGCATATCCTCTTTGTAGCAGGAAGCTTACCAACATCTATTAGCATAACAAAATCCAAACCTAAAACATATCTATCAAGTGGATATGAGACACATGCAGTCTCAATGGTTGCTGAACTGGAACATTTGCAGACTGTGCAAACATGAATTGCAGTTTTCAAAGCCTCTCCCCAAAATCCATGAGGGAGATTAGTTGTGGATAGCATGCATCTCACTCTCTTACATAAAGTCCTCTTATACCTTTCTGTCACACCATTAGAAGAGGGGTTGTAAGCAATTGTTAGCTCTCTCTTAATACGTGATTTTTTACAAAAACTATTGAATTCAAAACCCATAAATGCACCCCCATTATCTTTACATAAGCATTTCAACTTCCTATCTATTTTGGTGTTCATAAATGCATGAAATTTTTTAAATTCAGCAAAGGCTTCCTCTTTAGATTTTAAGAAATAAACCCAAAGCTTCCTAGAGCAGTCATCAACAAAAGAAACAAAGTAAAGAGCATCCCCCAATAGGTTTGGTGGGCATGCTACAAACATCAGAATGAACAAGATTGAGCACATTAGACTATGAGAGACACCAAGTAGTAGGAATTCTTTACTTGCTTACCATATTGGCATTCCTTACAAAAATCAAGTTTTGAGCCTTCAGCATCAAACTTGTCCAAATTACATAGTCTATCAAGGCCTTTTGGGCTCATGTGGCCAAGCCTTTTATGCCATAATTCCAAATGTAAATGGATTTCAACAAAAGCAATAAACTTGCCCGACATTGCTTTACTGTGCAATCAATAAAGAATCCCTTTCTTTGTACCTTGAACAATCAACCTGGAGCCTTTGATAAGCTTCCATGACCCCTTCTCATATAGGGTACTATATCCATGCATATCCATTTGCTCGATACACAAGATGCTTTTCTTGATGCTTGGTATATACCTTACATCATGCAAAACTAGCTCATGATTTCTATCTACAGTGAGATGCATTGTGCCAATACCTTCAATAGAAAAAGCATGGTTATTTCCTAGATATAACATGTTCATGGATGCATGCATGAAACGTAGTGATTTCATAGGAGTAACATAGAATGATGCACTTGAATTCACAGTCCATATTTGTGAAAATGCATCATTGACAGTAAGCAAGGCATCAATCAAATCTCTCTTTGTGATCTGTATATCAAGTGCATGAATATTAATAGAATATATTATGCATCTAATAGATCCTCAATGACAACACTAGAGGCCACATTGGGCTTGTCTTTGTCCTTGTCCTTGTAGTTTTCATGTGCATTGGTTGAACCACTATCCTCTTCATTAGCTTTCCTCATAATTTCCTCATTCAAAATAGAACCCCTTACACCATCAAAGGTGAGATTAGGGTTATTCAATAGTGACACAACCAATGTTTCCTATGAATCACGTAAAATCATCAACAAGAAGATGGCCTTAAACTTATCATAAAATGTAGGTATTTGAGGTCTTGCAATTATGAGAGGGTGCCTATAAAAGCAAATAACTGCTCAGCTACACTTTTTAATATATTAAACTACATACACACTACCTTATGCACTTGAATTATAGGCGTGGTATTTTCATACATGTCATTCAGCTTCTCACATACTTCAAAAGCACTTGGAAGGCCCTTCACATCCACTAAAATTTTATCTGATACAGCCATTTTGATATAATTGATTGCCTTCTTGTTTAGGTTGTTCCATGCTGCATCTCTCATATCTTCAAGCTTGATTTGCTCAAGAGGGTCTTCGCAATCTTTAAGAAAGAGGATACCTAGCAATCTTTCTTTCCACAAATCAATGCCACTATCCTTAAATCTCTTGATCTCAAACAAGTTTTTGACATAAGAGGAAGTAGAAGCCATCTTTGCACAATGAGAGATCCAAAATTTCATAGAAAAAGGTAAAATTGACATGTTGCCCTATGTGAAATCATTTGATGAGGATATGCCTGAGAAATTAAGCCCAAAAGCTATTCGAAACTTCAAAAAACCAATTTCTAAAAACTTTTGCAAAAATTCAAAAAAAATAGCAAGTAGTAAGTGCATCAAAAACAACAAATTTGTTGTTTCTCAACCACAAAACGCATACATAGATGCAAAACAGAGTCAACGGATGCTTGTTTTCACAAAACCCCCAATTTCTCAGCAATGTAAACTGTAAAATCAATGAAATGACGTATTGTAATAAGTTTCCAGCAAGAATGTATTCCCACAATCCTTATACATGTACTCCCATTTTGAATGAGAGAGAATATCTCCAACAAAGGACCTCTAAATGGAAAACCAATAGTGCAGGTTTTGAAAATGACATGTGGGAATAAAAGAACCACAAAATAAGTTCTTTGTGATGTAGCTTTGTTGTGGGCTGAAGTAATCCTCCAAAAACAACACTTTTATGGCAAAAAAAAAAGAAGGTTCTTTGCAATGAACTTCTTCCAAATGCAAGAAATTAATGCCTTTAAATTAGCATAGGCTAAGTAGAAAAGCATTTGGAGCAACTTTTTCATGATGGAACGTCTCAAAACTCTGATACTAATTGAAAGAAGCTTTAGAGAGCTAGGTGATGGTGTGCTTGATTGCTTTAAATGTTGGAGGAAGTCTATGACAAGCCTAAGTATTGGCTTGAGTCCCACAAATTCAAAGAAGAAGCCTTAAAATGAAGACAATGTAAAGTTCGCTTGTGAACTACCTCTTGTAACTTTTGAAGACTTTATTTAATGTAAAAGTGAAAGAATCTGAAGTGGTTGAGTCCACTTGATCAAAAAGGGAAAGAGGAGCCACGAATTCGTGATTTGTGGTAGATAGAGAATCAAATCAATCACTAATTGATTGGAGAGTGATTGAGGGAAGTTAGCCTCCCAAGCTCAACTATAAATAGATGGTAGCTTTAGTCGTGGTTAGAGAGACCTCAGAGAAGACCTCGAAGAGCTGAGCTTTATGCCATATCAAGGTGTGGTTCCAAGTCACACATATGTATCAGTAAGTCCATTGTGTTGTAAAATCAATCTACTTTCATTTTCATGATCATTTGAGTTCATATTTCCATGTTCTTGTGAAGTGTACTACTCACTGCCATATCTCTCAGTTTTCTCAATCAGATTGCAGAGATGGTTTCTCTGAGCTTGGTGCATCATTTTCAAAGATTTAACTTTGTAAAGTTAGCTCTATAAGTCTGTTATATGCTCACCAATTTTTATTTCATTTGGGTGTTTCCTTCTTTAGTTATGGTTAGTTGAAGTCAACCCTATCTGTTCATTTTCACTTCTCTGTCAGGTACCTGACTTTTTTACTCATCTTGTCAGAGCTGTTTCTCAATGCGTAATTACCCAAATTCAATTATTTGAATCTTGTTTGATTCAGCATACTGTCTAGTATAAGCATACAAATTTTCATAATCATTAGATTCTTAAATCTGGAGTTATGTTCATTTTTGTGCTCACTGGTCTCATTACTGTAGCATTCCGTGAAAATCGCGATGATGTCATCACTTGTTAAACATTATTCTCAGTGTGTGGATCATTATTTTTAATGAGATTACTCTTGAAAGTTAGCTCTTTAAGTTAAATAGACTTACCCAAAAGCAATTAAGCTAATTGCTATTGTGCTCAGAGAATTATGCAAAACACTGGACAGGTGTATGAACCAAAATAGCAAGTTCTTCACCTCTGAGCTAACTCCAACTTATCAGTTTTGATCTATCTTTTTGAGAGTGATCTTCCAAGGTACATAGGTTGTCTAATACATCCATTGGCAAGCTAGAAGGGCCCATCACATACGCCTGGAGTTCATTTGGTTGGTGTAGATCAGGGATTTTGCAACACCTCTTCATCTTCAAGCACATACCTATCCATCTCTTCACAGTGGTATCAGAGCAAGGATGGCATATGGATTTCCTTCATCAATTGACAAATTGGATAGAGGTAACTACTCAGCTTGGTCATTAAGAATGGAAGCTTATCTCTAAGGTAGAAGTTTATATGGATATGTGGTTGGAGATGAAGTTATGCCAAGTTTTAGGAACAAAAGTCAACCAACACAAGAAGAGCAAGAAAGATTGAGCACATGGTGCTCCAAGGATGCACTTGCAAGGTCTTATCTCCTCAACTCTATCTCAGATTTTTTGTTGCCTCACATTAGAAGTTGTAAGACATCTCAGGAAGTGTGGGATGCACTTGAAGCTTTCTTCTCTTCAAGTACTAAAGCTAGGAAGCATCAACTATGGTTGGATTTCACAACTCTCAAGAAGGCTCCCAAACAAAATGTGACTGATTTTGTCACAAAGCTCAAGGATATAGCAGATCAGTTGGGAAGCATTGGAGAGGTAATAGATGAAGAGCAAATTGTAAGGCAAGACATCAATGGCTTGAAGGTAGATGACAAGTGGGAAGCATTCACCATAGCTATGGATTTGTACATGGGCATGCATGTACCTGATTTCAATACACTCATTGGACAACTACTTACTCAAGAGGCAAAGCTTATCAAAAATGGAGAAAGCTCTAAAGGTAATCAGTCTTCAGCTTTATACACTGATAAAAGCAAGTCCAAAGATAACAAAGGAAAGGCAAAGAAAGTGGATGATGAAGCACGTACATATCAAGTTAACTATGCAGGTAGAGGAAGACATGGCAGAGGTAGAGGAAGAGGAGCTAGACAAGGCAGGGGGAGATCCCAAGACTCCGACCCATGTTCTATTTGTGGACTAACTAATCATACAACTGAAAATTGCTTTAGGAATTCTAGGAATCAAAGAGGAAGAGGATACAATAGAGGAAGTTATGGCTACTCAAGAGGAAGGTTCAACAAATATCATGGCAACTACAACAACTACAATCATTCAAACTATCAAGGAGGCTACAAAGGAAGGAGAAACTTCAATAACTACACAGAAGACTCAAACAAAGAGGCTTCATTATTGATCATGAACATGGCTATGCCACAAGGTAAATCTGATGAGCATGTTTTCTACATAGATTCAGGTTGCTCCAATCATGTGGCAGGAAATGTAGCTCTCCTATCAGATTTGGAAGATCCAAGCAATAAGCATGAGGTACAAACAGGAGATGACACAAGACATCCTGTGGAGAAAATAGGCAATGTCAAAGCACCTGATGGAAACATCTTCCTACTCAGTAAGGTACTCTATGTCCCTACCATTACAGAGAATTTGATAAGTGTTGGGCAAATAGTAGAGAAAGGATTGCAAGTCAGGTTCACAAGAGGAGGAGCATATGTGGAAGACCCTAGCCAAGGGTTCAGAAGAATAGCAAAGGGAGAAAAGATAGGTAGACTATTCACCTTTGAGTTGCAAGACACAAGGAACATAGCTCTCTTCAATTATGTTAATCAAACACTCACAGAACTAGAGGTATGGCACAAGAGATTGGCACATATTGGTGAAATATCATTAAAGAAAATTTGCAGGGAACAAAGTGTACTTGGACTCCCTAACTTGTCAAAACAACACATGATTTATAAGTGTAGTGCATGTCAATTTGGAAAGTCTCACAGGTTACCATTCATGAAGAAAGGTTATATGCATGGAGATCTCTTGGAGTTGGTTCATACAGATGTATGGGGACCTAGCAAGGATGCTTCAATATCTGGATCAAGGTATTATGTCTCCTTTATTGATTATTGCAGCAGATGGACTATCCTATTCTTTATGAAACACAAAGATGAAGTTTTTTCATGTTTCAAAAGATATTTGGCTCTTGTGGAGAATCAAACAGGTAAATCACTAAAAAGGCTAAGGTCAGATGGAGGGGGAGAATACTTCTCCCATGAGTTTGATTCTTTTCTTCAAGAAAGAGGAATCAAAAAAGAGGTAACTAAAAGGTACACTCCTGAGAAAAATGGAGTGGCAAAAAGAAGGAATAGGACAATTGTTGAAGCTGCAAGGTCTATGTTGAATGAAAAGCATTTACCTAATTACTTATGGGCTGAGGCTGTATCTACAGCCACTTACTTGATTAACAGGTTGCCTTCAAAATCCCTTGATGGGATGACTCCATATGAGGCTTGGAACGGAAAAAGACCAAGCTCAGATCATTGTAAAATTTTTGGTTGCATTGCTTATGCTCATGTTCCTTCACACGTTAGAGGCAAGATGGATCCAAAGGCAAAAAGGTGCATATTCATTGGATATGACAACAATCAAAAGGGCTAAAGTTTATACAATCCTACCAACAAAGGATTCTTGGTAAGCAGAGATGTAGTTTTTTATGAGAACAATTCATGGTATGAAGATTCATGTAGGAAGGTCAATTTACCATATGCTCTTGAAGAAGATTTTCCAAAGCTTGGTAGAGAACAACCAAATATTGAAGAACAAGACACCTTAGAGGATGATGAAGAATCTCAAATGGAAGAGATCAAAGCATGGAAGTCTAAAGGTAAAGCAAAATTGCAGGAACTTGGATATGAGGCAGAATCATCACATCATGGCCTAAGAAGATCTATGAGGGAAAAGAAAAAACCAGAAAGGTATGGGTTTGACACCTCATTAGTAACTAAACATTCTATCTACATAGCACAGGACATAAACCAAGAGGAGCCATCATCATTTGAAGAGGCCAAAGCAAAAACAGAATGGAAGCATGCAATGAAGGAAGAAATTGAAGCACTTGAGGAAAACAACACTTGGGATTTGGTGCCCAAGACTTCATCTATGAAGGTAATACGCTCAAGATGGGTCTACAAGCTCAAGAAGAATTCTGATGGTTCCATAAACAGGTATAAGGCAAGACTTGTAGCAAAAGGCTTTTCACAAACTCAAGGAGTTGATTATGAAGAAACTTTTTCTCCTGTAGCTAAGATGCCTACAATCAGAGTGTTACTTAGTATTGCTTCTTCCAAGAATTGGAAGATACTTCAACTAGATGTAAAGAATGCATTCTTGAATGGTTGGATAACGGAAGAGGTATATATGGCACAACCACCTAGTTTTGAGAATATAGTTTATCCTAATTATGTGTGTAAACTTAACAAAGCATTGTATGGTCTCAAGCAAGACCCAAGAGCTTGGAATTTCAGGCTTGTTTCATTCTTGCAGGACAAAGGCTTTCAACCAAGCAAGGCAGATCCTTCACTCTTTATTAAAAAGAGTAATTCTGAGATCATCTACCTATGTGTATATGTAGATGATATTATATTGACAGGGAATGATGCAGATGGTATGAAGAAGATCAAAGATCATATGAGAGAAGAATTCAAGATAAGTGATTTGGGTTCACTTACCTACTTCTTAGGTGTGGAAGTTGTCTACAAAGATCATGGTTTGTTTCTCACTCAAAGAAAGTACATTAAGGACATGTTGGCGAAATTCCAGATACAAGATTACAAGATTGCAGGTACTCCAATGGAGTTCAATCACAAATTGAGCTCACATGAAGGTGAACTCATAGAGGATATCACATCATATCAAAGTCTAGTGGGTAGTCTCAACTATGCCACATTGACAAGAGCAGATATATGTTACAGTGTGAGTGTGCTAAGTCAATTTATGCACACACCAAGGAAACCACACATGGATGCTGCCAAAAGGATTCTCAAGTATCTCAAAGGAACCATAAATGAAGGACTTTATTATCCTTATGTATCTGATTTAGGTTTGAAGCTATTTTCTGATGCTGATTGGGCTGGTTCCAAGGAAGATAGAAGGAGCACTTCAGGATATCTTACTTTTGCAGGTTCAAAGCTTATTTCATGGTCATCCAAGAAGCAACCTACAGTTGATCTTTCCTCCATAGAGGCTGAGTACAGAGGTCTTGCCATAGATACTCAGGAAGCTATGTGGATGAAGACATTATTCAAAGATCTTGGATTGGAGTTTGGAACTCCAACTATTTTTGGTGACAGTATGAGTTCTATTCACTTAGCTGCTAATCCAATTTTTCATGCAAGGACTAAACATATTGAAGTTAATTATCACTATGCACGAGAGAAGGTTCTAAGCAAAGAGATTCAAATATCATATGTGTCCACTCATCAACAATGTGCAGATATTCTAACCAAAGCATTGGATGGTACAAAGCTTTGCAAATTCAAGGCTATGATAGGTTTGCAGGTAATCTTGGAAGATTGAAGACCTCAAGCATACTTGGCTTGAGGGAAGCTGTTGGAGCATGTCTATGACAAGCCTAAGTATTGACTTGAGTCCCAAAAATTCAAAGAACAAGCCTTAAAATGAAGACAATGTAAAGTTCGCTTGTGAACTACCTCTTGTAACTTTTGAAGACTTTACTTAATGTAAAAGTGAAAGAATCTTAAGTGGTTGAGTCCACTTGATCAAGAAGGGAAAGAGGAGCCATGAATTTGTGATTTGTGGTAGATAGAGAATCAAATCAATCACCAATTGATTGGAGAGTGATTGAGGGAAGTTAGCCTCCCAAGCTCAACTATAAATAGATTGTAGCTTTAGTTGTGGTTAGAGAGACCTCATAGAAGACCTCGAAGAGCTGAGCTTTATGCCATATCAAGGTGTGGTTTCAAGGCACACATATGTATCAGTAAGTCCATTTTGTTGTAAAATCAATATGCTTTCATTTTCATGATCATTTGAGTTCATATTTCCATGTTCTTGTGAAGTGTACTACTCATTGCCATATCTCTCATTTTTCTCAGTCAGATTGCAGAGATGGTTTCTCTGAGCTTAGTGCATCATTTTCAGTGATTTAACTTAGTAAAATTAGCTCTATAAGTCTACTATATGCTCACCAATTTTCATTTCATTTGGGTGTTTCATTCTTTAGTATGGTCAGGTACCCGACTTTTTTACTCATCTTCTCAGAGCTGTTTCTCAGTGTGTACTTACCCAAATTCAATGATTTAAAGCTTATTTGATTCCTGTCTGTTCATTTTCACTTCTTTGTCAGGTACCCGACTTTTTTACTCATCTTGTCAGAGTTGTTTCTCAATGTGTACTTACCCAAATTCAATGATTTAAAGCTTATTTGATTCAGCATAATATCTAGTATAAGCATACAAATTTTCGTAATCATTAAATTCTTAAATCTGGAGTTATGTTCATTTTTTTGCTCACTAGTCTCATTACTATAGCACCCCGTGAAAATCGGGATGATGTCATCACTTGTTAAACATCATTCTCAGTGTGTGGTTCATTATTTTTAATGAGATTACTCTTTAAAGTTATCTCTTTAAGTTAACTAGACTTCCCCAAAAGCAATTAAGATAATTGCTGTTGTGCACAGAGAATTATGCAACACTCGACAGGTGTATGAACCAAAATAGCAAATTCTTCACCTCTAAGCTAACTCCAACTTATCTGTTTTGATCTATCTTTTTTAGAGTGATCTTCCAAGGTACATTGCGTGTCTAATACATCCATTGGCAAGCTAGAAGGGCCCACCACATACTACTAGAGTTCATTTGGCTGGTGTAGATCAAGGATTTTGCAACACCTCTTCATCTTCAAGCACATACCTATCCATCTCTTCACATTAAACACCAAGGGAGTGGGTTGTTGTGCGAGAAGAGAGAAATTAAAGAGAGAAACATCTGCAAAAATTTAGAGAAGAAGATGTAGAAGTTGAATTTGAAGAAGTCCCATTCAAGTTATGAGAAGTTTTGGGACTGTCTCATTTAGGGCCACCCAGACAAGCTTAAGTGTGAGCTTGAACTTCTTGAAAGGTGGATCATTGACCAGAAAAGGTAAAGCAAAAGTACCTATAAGTTCTTTTTTTATCCAAGATGAAGAGTGGTAACCAGATAGAAGCATGTGTAAAAATCTGGCTTTAGTAATTATGCTTCAAAGTACTCCTTGAATCTAGCCTTCTACCAAATGGTTGTAGCTCTACTGTATTCTATAGGGTTTCAAACTCTTGAGAAAAGAATTGGTATCTTCCCCATACATTGTTGAAATTCAATTTCGCTTCAAATATGTATTCTACATTAGCAAGAGGTCCTACCAGTCCTTGAAACCAGTGAGATTTTGCATGGAGGCGATTAGCTCTCCCATGAGGTGGGTCTTCGATGGGCATTGGACATTGAAATCCCTAGTATTTTCGTGGTGGCAGTAAAGGGTACTCCTCCATTGACAAGTTGTGATAATCCACTCGGTGATGACTAGGACCCATAGCAGATGTACTTTTTGCTTGCATTGCGATCTTGTATTCATTTTACAATGATCTGCTACAAAAGGAGAACACCTTAGCATGGAAACAAATGTCGATCTCAGTATGGAGAGATTGTAATCCCTTTCCAATACTAATATGCATCCCATGTAGCTTGGTGATGTGAAGTGATATCAATGATATCTTTGTGTGTGATGCAGGTTGCTAGGCTTCCTATATGCATACTTTGGATTGTGCATGGTCTCATATGCATGATTGGTGTCATCATATTTTGTTACAAGATGTTGGGAGGGTGATTATTACAAGTTTGGTTGGTTAGGATAGGTGCCTTTAAGGAATTACAAAAAAGGATCAGTGAATGAATTATCTGATTAAATGTTAGTGGGTGAATGGGTCCTAGGCACCCATTTCTAAGATGATTGTGAGACTAGTTTACATGGGTATTCGGATACAATGGCCATTTGTTTAGGTGGAGGGTGAGTGAAATATTGGAGCTTTGGGGGGAACGAGAATCTGAGTGACTAAGTAGGCCTTAGGCAATCAGATGCTCGATGTGTTGGGATCAACCATCATAGATCGCTTAGGTACCCAAATATGTCAAACTTTTGGTTTTTTTTATCTTGTTCTAGTCTTTTTGGTTGAAGCATTGGAGTCCTCCTCTGCATCTTTACTGGTGACTGAGGTGGTGGAGGAATCGTTGCTAGATTTCCTTTTTTGATCCATATGTACTTCTTGCCTAGAGTGGATAATTATCTGCACCACTTCCAAGGCATGGTAGGGGTTGTCCTTTGAATTTTGTGCTTATGTTGAGGTTGAATCTTCCATGGTGCTAGGGGATAGGTCAATTGGACACCCTTCTTTGAAAAAGAAGGGAGATCCAACACTTGCATGACTTGCCCATTAGGAAGTGAGGCATTCCATATAATAGATCTAGGCATGCATGCTAGAAGTGTGGATAGGGAGTTAGAGAAGTTGATTATCCCCATCCGTCAAGAGAAAGGAATAGAGAAGTTCATGGTCCCCATTTCCCAAGGCTAGTTCCCATCTCTCAAAGGATAGTCCCCATCTATCCAAAGGTGGGTTTTCTAGTGTTCTTTTCTCCGGTGTGAGTATTGGAAATCTCTTCGCTAAGTGGTGATTACTAGTGACCTCATTTTTTAGCTATATTGTAAAGTGTTTTTTAGCCACCCAAAATTGGAGAAGGTGTTTTCTAAGCTTTAAGTCCACTCATATATCTAGTCCTTGCCTAGAATCAGTGGTTCTATAAGGTCTTCATCATGGCAAACTAAGAGCTTTACTATCATAGTGACCTCTTTTATGAGAAGTTCCACCTCATCCATGCAAGGGGTTTCCATACCTCCTAATCCTATGAGGTATGCCTCAATCGGATTCATTTTTAGATCCAGTCTTGAGAGTAGAAATACCGAATCGCACTTATTGCTACACCTGAATCAATCAATGCTTTGATTGTCTTGAGTGTATTACCTTGCCCTAGCTCAATTGTAATGAATGGTCATATGTCAAGTATGCTAGGGGAGGCATTCAGCTTGGTCTGGCACATAGGGTATTTAGGGATCTCTATGTGGGGAATGATGTTGACTAGATGAAGCTCCTATGGTCTAACATTTTGTTCCAATATTATCCCGTATTGTCTTAGCTTCATACATTTAATGCACTCTAGGGCTTCAACTTGAGCATCTTCTTGAATTCTTTTCTCTTCCTCCTTATGCTTCCTAGCCAAATTGATTCATCTAAGTATTCCTTCCATCAAGGGTTCTTGATAGAGCTTGACTTTACATCCACTAATGTAATTGGACATTATGCCTCCTTCCAAAGTGGCTAACTGCACCTCTCCCCTCATTGAAATTCTATTGATAATCATGGATCCATAACCTCATTTCTCCAACTTATGAGCATGTTGCTTCAAAGTATAAACCAATACTAAATCGCTTATCAATAATTCCAATGGAAGCATTGCATTCTAACCAAAGACCACTTGAAAGGGAGTTCCATTGAGTATCGTCTTGTAGGCCACTTAGTATGCCCAAATAGTGTGGTGTAACTACCTATCCCAGTTGGAGTGTTTGTTGTCTACAATCTTAGTCAGTACATTGCACATGATTTTGTTAGCACTCTCTACCTATCCAGTGGATTGTGGATGATATGGTGCTGATTTCTTGTGAATCACCATAAAATCCTACAATAGAATTCAATGGATCTATTTAGGAAGTGAGTTCCTCGATCAGTGATCAACTCTATAGACAATCTTGTATCTTTAGATACAATAGTCCAACCTATCTCACTTTAGAACATCCCTCATGAGCTAGAGAAAATACTATGCACTCTAGAAAAAATGACTAGGGATCATTTATACAGTGAGTGCCTAGTTAAGTGGAAGGATGGGACATAAGGAAGCATCCCTTGGGAATAAGTTTCATAAAAAATTGAGGCAAATCTTTGAGATCAAGTCCACGATCAATGAGACTGATCATGGTAAAGAGGAGAATACTCCACATATAATAGCTACACACATTCGAGGAAAAAAATATTAAAGGCGGAAGAATGTTGTATGACTAGGGTTAATTGCATGGATCCAAGAGTTTAGACCCTTGGATTTCTTATAGAAACCCTTGGGAAACCTTTGGAGAGTCCTTGGGTTTTATTTATAAACCCTTGGGAATTGAATGATTTGTACCTTGGGATTTTTATCCTAAGGCATGGAGCTCAAATAATTGAATAATTCAAGTCAAAGTCCCTTGAGGGTGTACGTACAATTCTAGAGCTCCTTTCTCAAGAAATCGTGTGATTTTTCAAGTGATCCTATGTGGCTCCATGTGAACCTATGTGATTGCTTGACTTAGAAACCCATGTGAAGAACCTTTCTTGGGAGGCCATGTGACTTGGACACATGGCAAGCCTCTATAGAACCCTTGGGCTAGAGGTATTTATATGGATGAAGGTGGATGGGTGGATACATATTCTCACTCTCACAAGGTGTTCATTACCTTCAAGGACTACGTGACATTATTCTCAAGCTTGCAAGTCTCAAAACAACTTCTCTTCTAGTTGCTACAATAGTTTTTGGCTGAAAACCGAACATAAAGACAATAATTCACCTAAAGGGATCTACATAGGTACCTAAAATGCAGTATTAATTGTCTTTGAAGCCAATTCTTCTTCAATGTGGGGAGCTCCGATAAAGTCTGCTCACCAGGGGGACCATGCGACTGGTAGCGTAGGTTTTATAGTCAACTTTTGTCAAAGGATCCATATTCTCTAACATGTGCAGTACAAATCTGTCGTTTTTGATAAATTTGATACTTGCACTGAGTGCAAGGACATGCCGTTCTCTCCTCCAGATCCAAACTAGCCATCTGATACAATATGGACATTTTAGAACATTTAATTTTTCTTATTAAACCTAAAAACCCTAATCCTAAAGACCTAAACCTAAAATATGTATATGTGTCTATGCATGTGTATATATTATATATATTTAATTTATATATTTAAAACACTAGCCCTTTTCTTTTTTTCTTATATATATTTAATTTAATTAAAAACCCTCAAACCCTATTCTATATATATTTGATTTTATATATGTAAAAAACCTAAAAATCCTAAAGACCTATTTTTTATATATTTAATTATATATATTTATTTTTTTTTGTATGTATACATGTGTAAACAGCCTAAAAACCCTAATCCTATTTTTTCATATTTATTTATCTATACAATTATCTTATATTTTATATATATTTATTTATTGTTGATATATTTAGGTAGTGATGTGTGTGAACACTCTAGGACCGCCGGGGCACTTTTTTCCCTCTTTAGGAGGTTTTTTTCCCCCGGCTTGTATATACGCCTATTGCCCTAATGGGCTACTTATCTTTATACATTCTCTAGTAATACATTCAGTCTTGTGTGTTGTGCTCCAAGCTTCTTCTTCTTCCTTGTGCTGTTCGCATGCTTCCGCAGACGTCTAACTCCAACAATTGGTATCAGAGCAGGTTGTCACTTCATCTAGGGCACCGTCGACACTCCTCCGTTTGCAGTCTCAGATTCGCACCAAATTTGGTGAGCATACTTAGAGTGTTTCCAAGATCAAAACAGCTTCGTTGTGTGGTGCCGAAATCGCGATCTGAGCTCGTTTCGGCCTCCGAACGCACTATCGTAGAGCTTGTGCAGGCTATTTCGTCCTTTTGTGCCAAAGGTATATACCAGTTTCTGTTCGCCAGTTTAAGCGTCTCGAAGTCTGCTACAGGTCTAGCAGAACTCGTCTGGGCAGTTCCATTCAACTTTTTGAGATACAGTCAATTTTTTGCATCAAGATATTTTAATCACCAGCCATGGCTAAAAGCAGTGATGTATTCTGTATGTTGGCTGTTGAGGATAAGTTGGATGGTACCAACTACCCATTATGGGCTTATATGATGCGACATGTATTGGTTGCAAAAGGACTGTGGAACATTGTGCAGGGTGTTGAAAGATGTCCTGTTACACCTGCGACTACAGGTACTACAAATACAGGTGTTGGAGGTGCTAGAGCTGATGAAGATGGTGTCGAAGATGATATTGTGCAGATTCCTATTCGTGTTGTTGTTTCTGTTGCACCTACTGCAGAGCAGATTCGTTGGGATGGCAGAGATGCCCAGGCACATGCATTGATAGCTTTGTCTATCAAACGTGCCATTATTCCTCACATACGCTCTTGCAGAACAGCTAGGGATGCTTGGGATACACTTACCACATTGTACCAAGCTAGGAATGAGGCTCGTGTTGCTTATCTCCGAAAACAGTTGGAGAGTGAGCACATGAATGAAGGTGATTCTATGGACAGTTTCCTAACGAAGATCAAAGATTTGAAGGAACAGTTGATTTCTGCTGATGAGGTTATACCAGATAGCTCACTTGTGCTGACCGTTCTGAATGGTCTTCCTGACTCATATCAGAGTTTTGCTTCTACTCTTCGGTTGATGATGAAAGGCAATCTGAATGCCTTATCATTTGAGGAGTTAGTCTCTGTTCTGTTGCAGGAAGATCAGTCCAGGCAGAACAGGTCCATTATGCGAGTTGCAGATCAAGCTTTCCTGGCTAGTCAGAAGGGCAAAGGAAAATGGAACTCTTCTACTAGTAAGCAGAAATCTGCAAATGCTGCACATTCAAAGAACCAAGACAAAGATAAGAAAAAATCAGAAAAGCAGAAATTGTTTTGTAAGTACTGTAAAGGCAATGATCATATCATAAAGAACTGTCCAAAACTGGCTGCTAAAGAGGCAAAGAAGAAAGAGGCTAGAATGGTTGTTGCAAAGGCCTCTACACCAAAAACAGAGTCTGCAAATCTTGTGCAGGAAGAAGAATGGGCGTTTACTATTGTCTGCAGTTTTGACCCATCTTCTCATGATCAGTGCATGTCTGCAATAGACTCAGATGTTTGGTACTTTGACAGTGGGGCGACCAAACATATTACCTCGCAGCGTAGTTTCTTCTCTTCACTCGAGCCTGTCCCTACACGGAATACTGTTACATGTCCCAACAACTCCTCTTATCCTGTTATGGGAGTTGGTAAGATCATTTTGACTACTGCTGATGGTAGTTATTTCACTTTGTCAGATGCTTTATTTGTGCCAGGGATCAAAAAGAATCTGTTATCAGTTTCTGCATTAGCCAAGATTGGCTTGGTTGTGAAATTTGTTGATGACAGGTGTACAGTTCATGATCTCTCAAATGGCGATGTGATTATTGCTTCTGGCATTTTATGTCGTGGGATGTATAAGCTCATAGACTATGAAAGATCTGTGAATGATTCGGCATGTGCAGTTCAAGATTCTCAGGCTATGTTAGATGCAAAGCTTTGGCATGCACGCTTTGGTCATCTGAATTTTGCTAGTTTGCTACGCCTGCAGAAATCTGAAATGGTGTCCTCTCTTCCCAAACTTGAGGCACCTGGAAAACATGTTTGTGAAGGCTGTATTTTGGGCAAAATGCAGCGTTCTTCCTTTCCAAAAGATGGTACAGTTCAAGCTACGCAGAAATTGCAGCTTGTACATAGAGATGTGAGTGGTCCTATGCAGACACCCTCTTTTGGAAATTACCTTTACTTCGTGACTTTCATTGATGATTTCCAGGCATGCATGGGTATATCCACTCAAAGCAAAGTCCGAAGTGTTCATGTGCTTCAAACAGTTTTGGCTGAAAATATGTCAGCATGTAAAATGGGCACCCTCCATTCTGATCGAGGGGGGGAATATATGTCTTCAAATTTTAATGCATTTCTGGCTGAATGTGGGATAAAACACCAGTGTACAGTGCCATATACACCTCAACAGAATGGAGTTGCTGAACGGAAGAACAGGTCTCTCATGGAGATGGCGAGGTGTATGGTCAAGAGTCAGGCTTTACCTCATAGTTTCTCGCTTGAGGCTGTCATGTGTGCAGCATATGTACTGAACAGGTGTCCCACTAAAGCACTGCAGTCTATCACTCCATATGAGGCTTGGCATGACTGCAAGCCATCTGTTGCTCATCTGCGTGTTTTTGGTTGTTTGGCATATGCATTAGTGCCTGAACAACATCGCAGAAAATTGGATGATAAAGCAGTTAAATGTATTTTTGCTGGATACAGTTCTGAAAGTAAAGGCTATCGCCTATATCATCCACAGACTAAACGCATTCTGGTTAGCCGTGATGTTGTATTTGTGGAAGATGTTATTCAGCCATTGCTTTCATGTACTAAGGAGACATCAGTTAGCTCCAAAGACATGTATGATACTTTGATGCCTCTTTTTACAGGTGGACAGTCTAGTGCTGGTCCTAATGAGGCAACTTCTCAGCCTTTGCAGGTTTCATATGATGATGCAGATCATTCCATTTCTGATGCAGATTTACATGATGCACTTGCTGATGAGAGAGCTGATATTGAGCAGGCAAAAACTATGCCAAAATGGCTGGTGCAGACTTTGCGTGATAGCAAATTAGATGCACCTTTTTCATATCGTACTCGTTCAGGCTCTCATAGTGCCTCCTTTGCATCAGATTGCTATGCTATGGCTGCATCTAGTCTCTGTGATGAGAATGAGCCTGTTTCTTTTGATGAAGCACAGAATTCAGAAAATTGGATGGCCGCTATGCAATCTGAATATGATGCTATAATGAAGAATGGTACATGGTCTTTATGTGACTTGCCTCCTGGCAAGAAGGCCATTGGCACTAAGTGGGTATACAAGCTGAAGCGTAAACCTGATGGTACAGTTGACAGGTATAAGGCTAGGCTTGTTGCAAAGGGTTATGCGCAAGAAAGAGGCATTGATTTTGATGAGACCTTTGCACCTACATGCCGTATGACTACTGTTCGAAGCATTTGTGCACTTGCAGCCCATCATGGTTGGAATGTACATCAATTGGACATTAAAACAGCATTTCTGAATGGTGACTTGCATGAAGAAGTGTATGTTTTTCAGCCCCGTGGCTTTGTGCAGAAAGGGCATGAAAACCAGGTGTGCAGGTTAAAGAAGGCGTTATATGGTTTGAAGCAAGCACCACATGCTTGGTATGAGAAGATACATGCCTATCTGATTGCACATGGTTTTGAGAACAGTCCAACTGAAAGCACCTTATATGTTAAGCGTGCTAATGATGTGCTTCTGATCATTGTTGTCTATGTAGACGACATGCTGCTCACTGGTCCTATTGAGAAGCATAGTGCTGATTTTAAGGCTGATTTGCATGCCTCATTTGAGATGTCTGATTTGGGGCATTTGCATCACTATTTGGGCATTCAGTTTATGCAAGTTGATGGTGGAATGGCTTTGTGTCAAACGAAATATATTGACACATTATTGCAGCGTTTTGGCCTTGAAGACTGTAAGCCTATTGCCACTCCTATGGAGACAGGTTTACGATTGAGTCTTCATGATGCTAGAGATGCATTTGATGTTGTTCTCTATCAGTAGGCTGTTGGATGCTTGATTTACTTATGCATTACTCGGCCAGATATTCAGTTTGCTGTCTCACAGATGAGTAGGTTTATGCATTGCCCAGGAGTCACGCATTGGAAGGCGGTTAAGCGCATCTTTCGCTACTTGAGTGGTACTCGGCTACTTGGGTTGTTTTATCCCAAGGGGGGATCACTACCGCCAGATTTGCATGCTTTTTCTGACTCAGATTGGGTTGGTTGCTATGACACTCGTGTGTCCACCAGTGGTTTTTGCTTCATGCTTGGTAGCTCATGTATATCTTGGTTGAGCAAGAAGCAGCCTACTGTGGCCACTTCCAGTTGTGAGGCTGAGTATAGGTCAGCTTTCACAGCGACTGTTGAGTGTGTGTGGCTCAGACGCCTTATGGCTGATTTGGGTGTTGGTCAGTCTTCTGCCACCACCATCTTCACTGACAGTCAGAGCACATTGGTAGTTGCGAGGAACCCTGTGTTCCATGCTCGCACTAAGCACATTGAGGTGCATTATCACTATGTCAGGGAGAGGTTCTCTGCTGGGGAGATCAGCTTGGCATATGTGCCCACGCAGGAGAACATTGCAGACCTTTTCACGAAGGCTCTGCCTAGGGAGAAGTTTGAAGCTTTCCGCAAAGCTTTGGGCTTACTTCCTTTTGTGGAGTGATTTCCACATAGCTTGGCACTTCCTTATACATGAGTGCCAGCTCCTTGTTCACCGCATCACTCCCAGGGGGGATTTGTTGATATATTTAGGTAGTGATGTGTGTGAACACTCTAGGACCGTCGGGGCACTTTTTTCCCTCTTTAGGAGGTTTTTTTCCCCCGGCTTGTATATACGCCTATTGCCCTAATGGGCTACTTATCTTTATACATTCTCTAGTAATACATTCAGTATTGTGTGTTGTGCTCCAAGCTTCTTCTTCTTCCTTGTGCTGTTTGCGTGCTTCCGCAGACGTCTAACTCCAACATTTATATATTCTATTTTTTTCGTAACTTTTTCCCTTAATTTTTTTCTTATATAAATTTAATTGAATTAGAAGACCCTAAAATGTTACATAAGAACAAGCTCTAAAGTATTATTTTTTAGGCTTATGGAGTTAATTATTTATGATAAATAACATGTGGAGGCGCTCACATCTCCAAATTTAGAGTAAAATAGATAAAAGTATATAAAAGTAAGAAGGAAAGGAGAGGTGTCTATTTTTAGACAAGGAAGGTGCTTCTGTTGACAGCCTCTCAATAAAAAGAGTGATTCTCTTAGTGTAGGTGGCCAAATTGAGTGATTCTTGTTGCATTGCGAAGTTTAGAACTTGTACTATATAATTATATAAGTTTTTCTACAAAATTAATGAAAAACTCCACACAAGTAGGCGTTTTTGTAGAGATACTTTCTTGTGTGTATCCGATGTCTCATCAGAGACATACCTCTCTTCAAACTTCCATATCTCAATTGTTATGAGGCTTTTTGAGTGATTTTACTTGGATGCATTTTTTTAGCTCTCACGCTTTCTATATATATCAGGATTTTGCATAGATCTTTAATTTTTCTTGCTATTGTACATCAATTTTCAATTCGGATAGTTAGCCATACCTTGCTATTGCAGGCCTCCGCATACCTAGACTTCAAACTATTCGTTTGGGAGGTATACTCCACCTGTTTTGATGTTTTATGTTTCTAATGCATGCTAATCAAAGTCTACTTTCAGAATATATGATTAGTTTTGAGAAATTCTACTCAAAAAGTTTCTCGTGGTTATTTTTCTATAGTCACCCATTTTTGCTTTCTTGAAAGTTTGGCGGAAAGTTTGATTTCTGAAGTTTGGAAATATTTGTTTGATCTTTTGAAGATCTTAGGAGGTCTCATCATGTTTCGTTGTGTACTTTGATGTTTACAAGTTTGTAAACATAACATTGTGGTATCACAGCTTTTGTTTTTTTATCAGATCTTTCATAAAGCTTGTTGAATTATCTTCTTTGTTTACAATAATTGAACATGGCAGATTTGAGTGCATCGATTGAGAAGTTATCAGATGGGAGAAACTATTCTATGTGGAAATTTAGAATGGAGTCTTATCTCATGTCTAAAGGTATTTGGGGATTGATAACAGGTACAGAAGTGAAGCCGATATTACCAGAAGCTCCTACACAAGCAGATCAAGCAAGAGAGCAAAAATGGATCGAAAGAGACAGAAGAGTTTTGTTTATTATCTCACAAACAGTTTTAGATACTATGCTTGGACATATAAGAGGTTTGAATACTAGTAGAGAGGCTTGGGAGTCTCTAGAAAGGTTATTTGCAACTACCAATAGAGCGAGGCAAACACAACTTATTGGTGAGTTGACAAGAGTAAAAAGAAGCCATGACAATCAGTTAATGATTATGTTCTTGAGGTAAAATCTCTTATTGAAGCATTAGCCTCTATTGATGCATCTCCTAGTGAGGATATAAAGTTTAATAGCATGCTAAATGGCTTGAGAAAAGATAAAGATGGAAGTTGTTCATTACATCTATCATGACTCGAGAGAATCTACCATCCTTTGAAGATTTACAAACGCTCATGATGATTGAAGAAACACGACAACAGATCCGTGGTAAAATATGATTTCATGAAACAGAGTATTATTGTACACAAAAGAGATCGATAATTAGAAAATGAACCATGTATAAAAGGAGTTATATATTTCAATAATGAAGCATGTACAAGAGTGTGGCAAACCACTATCATATATTACGCTTTTACAAAATGTGGCAAAGCAATGTATTGCCATATGGAAATCAAATACAAAATATTGGTCTTCCACTACCATACACATGCAAAGAACGTTCCATATCAACAGTCCTGCAACAAAGAACATTAATGGAATGAGATAAATTCACATGAAAATTACAAACAAGTAAAAACCAAGTTTATAAATTAATTACCTCATCGCAAACGCTCCCATGAAACTACCACACCGCGTCCCTCCAAGTCCTGCAATAGTGCAATCAACCCATGACTATATCCATAAGACTCCTCCGTTCGTGTTGGAGGACGACCCATTGCCAGCTCCTGAAACAAATATAAAAAGATTAGAGAAATATATTTGAGAAATTTAACACAAATAAATTCAATAACTGAAATGGTACTTACAAACTCATGACGCATCGTGTCATATCCGCCGCTGCCCAAATGTGACTGTCCAATCGTGTCTAGATGTGTGGCTGCGGCATTTCGCTACTGGCGATATCAATCAGGAGTCTGCTGCTGCTCATCACGAATCATGTCCCACTCCTCAGCATCTAACCACACAGGCTTTGGTAAGCCTTCTCTGAATGCATCACAAGCCTCGGATCGTCGATGCGACATGACCTCACGTGCGGTGTGCAGAATCCACTCTGAACTGACAATCGACTATCCATCGGCTGGTCGGAACTCCTGGTAAATCATCTGTGTGATATAATTCTTCCTATCTTTATCCTGTTCACTCCATTTCAGCATGATGGAGTGTCCAAACTGGATGGAGCAAAGCTGCCGTATGCATGCATGCATTGCTTTTCCAGCCGCATCCATCACCGAAGCTCCATCTCGGATACTATACACCTTGGAGTCATCATGGTCATGAGCACCCCAAGGTGTACGTGGTGTACTGCGTGGTGTACTGCATGGTGTACTGCGTGGCGTACCTACATCTGAGGTACTCGTCCTAGGAGTAGAAGCGGGCGACACAACGTCCGTCGCATTGCCTCCACAACAACCGCCTCCTTCGCCTCCAGACCTACCTGTAGATCCACTTCGAGAACCTCCTGCTCCAGAGCGTGACCTCGATCTACGAGACGGGCCAGACCCTGTATCGCGCTGAGGTGTCGAATGCACATGTCTACTAGTAGACCCAGTAGGAGATGCCTGCAAAGATGGTCGTGGTGGAGTCACAAAGCTAAGAGACATACCTCCTACGGGAGTAGCACCACCCTCAGGAGTGACACCGGCAGGAGTGACACCGGCGGGAGTGACACCGGCGGGAGTGAGGCCAGCGGGAGTGAGGCCAGTAAATGAAGTTGAATAGTGAGAATACTTGTGGGAAAGTATTTCTCTACCATACAAACAGCCTCGATAGCATTGAGTTTTTCACTCTCTATGCTATCTCTATTTATCTCTTTAGAAGATATCCACCGTACTAAAGAACTAATTTTATAAATGGTTTTTCGTACATCCTCTGAAAGATAATCTTTTAGGGCTACAGGGAGCACAAACTGTAAAAACTTGTGCCAATCATGAGACTTGAGTCCTGCAAGATCGTCGTTTCATGTGAAAGCAATCTTTAGACATCTCATGCATCCAATAGGTGTACGAAACTCTAAAATTGTTTTCTTCACTTGTTGCTCTTCCATCCTGTGAAGCACCCAAGGAGCTCTTGGTAATGATATTGTTTCGTTGGGCTTAGTAATTGCCCACAACTCTTGCATACGACCTCGCTCTTCTAGGTCGTCCCTTTGTGCTTTGCTTTCTTTCTTTCCGATCAAAGTTTTCCAAAGCATCTCTCCCACATTCTTGAAAATATGCATCGGGTCTACCAAATGATTGATCACCAATTCACTCCAATAAGGGAGTTCATGAAAAATGGACAACCGTTTCATGCCAGCAACGGGATTTTCTGAATCCCACAGTTGTTTCCAATCGCTAGCTTTCATTTGGTGTTGTGCTTGTCGACCAATTTGTCCTTCACGTAAAACATGCCCATCAGGCAAATATCTATGATGTCCTTCATAGACAGTTTTACGTAGTGCTTTGGAATAGCATGCTTCAAGTCGTGGACCGCATAAAGGACAAGCATGGTAACCCGAAATCGATAAACCTGAACATTCACCATAACCAGGCCAATCATGCATTGTCCACATAAGTATGCCTTGCACTCGCACGTCTCGTCTTCTTATAGGTTGAGGCATGTCATGCACAGTGATCCCATCCCATAAAATGCGCAGTTCTTCCACAAGTGGTGCAAGATATACATCCATGTTTTTTACCTTATACTTACCTGGTACAATAAGAGCTAATAATAAATTACCTTTCTTTGTGGCCAACCATGGTGGGATATTATAATTGACCAAACATACAGGCCATGTGCTCCATGAAGAACTGCGTAATCCAAATGGATTCACTCCATCCATAGCTAGGCCTAGACGTATGGACCAAGGCTCACTAGCAAACTCTGGCCACTTACTATCTATGTGCTTCCAAGCATCAGAGTCAGCTATCACTCGCATAACATTATCTGTAGACCTGCTCTTTGTATGCCATGACATTAACTCAATTATAGATTTGCATCTAAACATGTTCTTAATTCGTGGAATGATAGGAAAGTGGCGAAGAACCTTTGCGGGGATTGCTTTGCCTATAACGTCTTCTCTAAATCTATTTGCTCCACACTTTGGACATACGTGGAGATGCTCATACTCATTCCGAAAGAGAATGCAATCATTCGGACAAGCATGAATTTTTGTATAATCCATTTCAATGGACTGTAAAAGTTTTTTCGCATCTCCACGTGTTGCAGGCATGTCATTGCCCTCTGGCAAGATTTGATCTTTAAGAAGCCTGCAATAAGCAATTAAAATGATATTAGTAAATGAATTTATTGTGATACAACAATGAAAGCCAATTGTTCTCCACTTACCTGAACAATTCAGTGACACTACTATCTGACCATCCATAAATGGATTGCAGATTGAGCATCGCGAGTGAAGCCCGTAGTACAGATATCTTTGCTCCATTGTAAAGTGGTAAACGAGCTAATCTTCGCATGTTTTCATATTCTTCATCAACTTTTGATCGGGGAATTTCTATTGTGTCCATGAAACTCTCGTTGACACCTTCTTCACCATCA
>CM035410.1:127629580-127664580 GCA_020310875.1 Ceratopteris richardii | reverse complement strand
GGTAAACAGATTATATATTTATGAAGTTGAAGTTCCAGATTATGTAGGTTATACAATGGTCAATGGGACTCAAGTAAGTCAATTGGATTTATGGCATAAAATATTAGGACGCATCAGTGTTGGCAGGTTAAAGGATATTGCAAACAAATCATTGATTGAAGGTTTACCACAACCACCTAAGCAAGATTTGGATTTTGTTTGTGAGGCATGTTAGTTTGGAAAATAGGTACGAAGTCCTTTTTCAAATGCAAGATTGCAAAGCAGAGGTATTTTGGACTTGATTCATACTGATGTATGGGGTCCATCACAAGAAGAGTCCATGGCAGGTAGCAAGTACTTTGTAACATTTATTGATGACTTCTCAAAGTTTACATTCATTTATTTTATGAAATACAAATCCGAAGTGTTTGATATGTTCAATAAGTTTAAATCAGTGGTTGAAAAGCAAACAGGTCGAAGCATAAGAAGGTTGAGATCAGATGGATGAGGTGAATATTTTTCTAATCAGTTTCTTGCATTTTTGGAGGAAGAAAGAATTAAAAAGGAGAGAAAGAAGGCAACCGCAAAGATTTTCTCATGAAGCTTATATGGAAAAACTTCTTGAGGAGCAGGAACCAACAACTTCTAAAGAAGCATCAAAGGTAAAGAAATGGGTTAAAGCAATGGATGAAGAAATGATAGCTTTGTATGAGAACAATACATGGAGTTTAGTTCCAAGGCAACCTAACATGAAGGTAATCGGTAACAAACGGGTGTACAAGATAAAGAGAAATAGTGATGGTTCAGTAAGTAGTTATAAAGCAAGGCTTGTTTGTAAAGGTTATGCATAGAGTTATGGCATCGATTATCAGGAGACATTTTCTCCTATTGCCAAGATATCAACAATAAGGACATTAATAAGTGTTGTTGCAAGCAAGGTATGGAATCTTTATCAATTATATATAAAAAATGCATTTCTCAATGGTGATTTAAAAGAAGATGTGTACATGGAGCAACCAATAGGATACGAAGATCCCAAGAAGCCTACACATGTATGTAAACTCTTGAAAGCATTGTATGGTCTTAAGAAGGCTCCAAGGGCTTGGAATTTTAGATTGGTAAAGTTTCTTGAAAAGCAGGGATAAAGGTGTTCAAATGCAGATGCTTCTTTGTATGTTAAGGATGAAGGATCGTTGATTGTTTATATCTCAATTTATGTGGATGACTTGATAATAATAGGAAACAATGAAGGTGAGATAGCCAGGATCAAAGCAGAGCTTGGATCTGAATTTAAAATTTCAGATTTAGGAGAACTGATGTACATTCTTGAAATCAAAGTTATGAAGAAGGAGGATAGTGTATATCTTCTACAAAGGAAGTATATTTCAGATTTGTTAAAGAAATATGGCATGGAACATTGCAAGAGTATCAATAATCCAATGGAACCCAATGTGAAGTACTGTGCTGAAGATGGTGAACCTTTAGAAGATCCACTTATCTACAGGTCTTTGATTGGTTCTCTTATATATGCAACTTTAAAAAGGTCGGATATTACATTTAGTGTAAGTACATTGTCTCAATTCATGAACAAACCCACCGATGTACATATGCAAGCAGCTAAAAGGGTCTTGAGATATTTGAAGGGTACATTAAATGAAGGTTTGGGCTATAAATATCATGAAGGTATGGATTTGAAAGCATACAGGGATGCAAATTGGGCTGGAAATAAGGATGATAGAAGGAGTACAGGTGGATATCTGATATTTTCAAGTAATAATTTGGTTTCATGGAGTTCTAAAAAACAGCCTGTAGTAGCACTTTCAAGCACAAAAGCTGAATATAGAAGCGTTACAAATGCAACATGTGAGATTATGTGGTATTTGAAGCTTTATGAAGATATGAATCTATCTACATCACGTCCACTATTCTTTGGAGATAATGTAAGTTCATTACAGCTTGTGTCTAATCCAGTCTACCATGCAAGAACAAAACACATTGAAGTAAGCTATCACTATATTTGAGAGAAGGTGGTGAATGAAGATATTGATATTCAACATGTTGGAACTAAAGATCAATTAGCAGACATACTCACAAAAGCAGTGGATGCTCAGAAGCTTAAGCGAATCAAAGTTCTACTTGGAGTCAAGGCTTTGGATTTAGAGCTTGAGGAGAGCAATGTTACATAAGAACAAGCTCTAAAGTATTATTTTTTAAGCTTATGGAGTTTATTATTTATGATAAATAACATGTGGAGGCGCTCACATCTCCAAATTTAGTAAAAGTAGATAAAAGTAAGAAGGAAAGGAGAGGTGTCTATTTTTAGACAAGGAAGGTGCTTCTGTTGACAGCCTCTCAATAAAAAGAGTGGTTCTCTTAGTGTAGGTGGCCAAATTGAGTGATTCTTGTTGCCTTGCAAAGCTTACAACTTTTATTATATAAATAAATAAGTTTTTGTACAAAAATAATGAAAAAACTCCGTGCAAGTAGGCATTTTTGTCGAGATAGTTTCTTGTGTGTATCTGATGTCTCATCAGAGACATACCTCTCTTCAAACTTCAATGTCTCAGTTGTTATGAGGTTTTTTTGAGTGATTTCACTTAAAGGAGTTTCGTTAGCTCTCATTGTTTCTATTTATATCAAAATTTTTGCATAGATCTATGAGTTTTCTTGTTTTTGTACATCAGTTTTTTATTCGGATAGTTAGTCATACCTTGCTGTTGTAGGCCTCCACATACCTTGACTTCAAACTATTTGTTTGGGAGCTATACTCCACCTTTTTTTATGTTTTTTGTTTCTAAACCATGCTACTCAGAGTCTACTTTTAGAGTATATTATTATTTTTGAGAAATTCTGCTCAAAGAGTTTCTCATGGTTATTTTGCTATAGTCACCCATTTTTGTTTTCTTGAAAGTTTGGAGGAAAGTTTGATTTCTGAAGTTTGGAAATATTTGTTTGATCTTTTGAAGATCTTGGGAGGTCTCATCATGTTTCATTGTGTAATTTGATGTTTACAAGTTTGTAAACATAACATAAAACCCTATTTTTTATATATATTTATTTATATATTTTAATTTTTCTTCTTAATTTTTTTTCTTACTTTTTTCTTATATAAATTTAATTGAATTAAAAGACCCTAAAAACCCTATTTTTTATATATATTTATTTATATATTTTATTTTTTCTTCTTAATTTTTTCTTATAGAAGTTTGATTGAATTAGAAGACCCTAAAACCCTATTTTTTATATATTTGATTATATATATGTAAAAAAACCTAAAAATCCTAAAGAGCTATTTTTTATATATTTAATTATATATATTTATTTTTATTATATGTATGTAAAAAACCTAAAAGCCTAATCCTAAAGACCTAGACCTAGAACATGTATATGTGTGTATGCATGTGTATATACATGTATATATGTATATGTATTAAATGTGTATATGTGTATATGTGTATATATGTTGTGCATGTGTAAAAACCCTAAAAGCCTAATCCTAAACACCTAGACCTAAAACATGTATATGTGTGTATGCATGTGTATATACATGTATATATGTATATGTATTACATGTGTATATGTGTATATGTGTATATGTGTTATGCATGTGTAAAAGCCCTAAAACCCTAATCCTAAAGACCTAGACCTAAAACATGTATATGTGTGTATGCATGTGTATATACATGTATATATGTATATGTATTATATGTGTATATATGTATATATGTTATGCATGTGTAAAAAACCTAAACCCTAATTGTAACGACCTGGACCTAAAACATGTATATGTGTGTATGCATCTGTATATATATGTGTATCTGTATATATATTATGTGTGTATGCATGTGTAAAAAGCCTAAAAACCCTAATCCTATTTTTATATATTTAATTTGATAAAAACCCTAAAATCCTATTTTTATATGTTTAATTATATATACTTGATTGAAACACTAATTGTTTTCATATTTATTTATCTATACTAAAATCCTATTTTTTATATATACTTAATTATATATTCTAATTTTTTTCTTTTCTATGTATATTTAATTTAAGTAAACAAATGTAAATCCCTATTTTTTATATATTTGAGTATATATATGTAAAAAACCTAAAAATTGAGTGGAAATATTTTTTATATATTTAATATGTGTGTATGCAGATGTGTATATGTATGTATGTATGCATATGCATGTGTGTATGCATGTATGCATATGTGTGTGTATGCATATGTGTGTGTATATGCATGTGTGTATGTAATATGTATGTGAGTGTATGTGTATAGGTGTGAGTGTGTATGTATAGATGTGAGTGTGTGTTATATGTATGTGAGTGTGAATGTATATGTGTGTGTATGTATATGCATGTGTGTATGTAATATGTATGTGAGTGTATGTATATGTGTGAATGCATGCATGCATATGCATGAATATGTGTATGTGAGTATGTAATATGTATGTGTGTGTATGTATGTGTGTGAATGTATGCATGCATATGTTAGTGTATGTATATATGTATGTATGTGTATGTATATATGTGAGTGTGTGTAGTGCATGAATATGTGTGTGAGTATGTAATATATATGTGAGTATGTAATATGCATGTGTGTATGTAATATTGTATGTGTATGTATGTGTGTGTATGTGTAACAAGTCTCCTAAACTTGAGTCACAATCTCACACAGAATAATGGGTTTCGACACCACAAGATATAAAGAAGGCAAACAGAGTATACGTAGAACAAGAAGAGAGAGAATTTTATTATCTGTGCAGATTTACAAGTAGTTCTGATCTGCGTTACAAAATCTATCAGATTGCTTCAATGTGAAGCCTCATCCACCCGACCACCCCCGAGCTGATCTCAATCCCAATCTCAATCACAATCACAATCTCAATCCCAATCTCAATCACAATCACAATCTCAATCTCAATCTCAATCTCAATCTCAATCGCAATTCCGGAAGCCGAAAAACGATCGTAATGATTGTACGACCATCATCCTTTTCTATCTCTCAGTCTTCGTCTTTTTGGGATCTCCGCCTTTCGTCAGCGCACGACCAATCACGCCTTCCTAGACCCGCACTTTTAGAATCTGCATGCTCCAAGATAGCGTCTTTTCGCATGTCTCATGCAAGACATCCGGACCACCCATGCATCTACTTTTCATGTCCACCATCAAGAATCGTACCTGCAAAAATAGAGGTGATCCCTGCATCGCACACACACACGTCAATCACCCGAAAATAACCCGTATACCCATGTGCGTTTTCTAAATCCGCGAACATGAATAAGATGAATGAATGAAGGCTTCTCTTTTTTTTTTTTTTTTAAGTTTTGGAAAACGGCACTTTTCAAAACCCTGTACTCAAAAATAGTGAGGAATCAGCTTGAGCTTGTGAGAGACAAAAATATTCAATTCTTAAATCTGTACAATAATGTTAGAGATGCCTCAGGTCTAAATCTGCTTCTAGATATCACTTTTGGGCCCTGCAAAATCAAAAATTCTAGAGAGAGATGAAAAAACATGAAAAATCTCTTCATTAACCTATCTTCATGGAACCAAATGAGACATAAAACATAGGAACTACAAAAAATTCAATCAGGTAAAGTTTTTCTACTAAGAATACTCTACCTTTCTCTCATACAACACTTTTTCAGATTCCTTCATCTTCATGCTCGAAATTAACATACAAATTTCATGCGATAACTTTCTAGAGAGAGAATGTAAAAACTTATTGCTACAAAATTTTGCAGACATGATCAGAATATCCTAAACATAAAATTTCATTATCACCTACACATTTTTTTTTCCAGGTGGAAAATCAATGTGGCATCTTACAGTATGTATGTGTGTGAATGTATGTATGCATATGTTTGTGTATGTATATGTGTACATATGTGTATGTGTGTGAATGTATGTATGCATATGTATGTGTATGCATGTGTGTATATGTGTGTGTCTATGTATGCATGTGTGTATATGTGTGTGTATGTGTGCATGTGTGTATATGTGTGTGTATGTATGCATGTGCATATATGTGTGTGTATGTATGTATGCATGTGTGTATATGTGTGTGTATGCATGCATGTGTGTATGTGTCTATGTATCTATCTCTATCTCTCTCTCGTTCTCTCTCTTTATCTCTCTCTCTTTAATCTCTCTCCCTCTCTCTCTCTCTCTCTCTCTCTTTCTCTCTCTTTTTTTCTCTCTCTCTAGATCTCTCTTTCTCTTTTTCTCTCTCTTTCATCTCTCTCTCTCTCTCTCTCTCTCTCTCTCTCTCTCTCTCTCTCTCTCTCTCTCTCTCTCTCTCTCTCTCTCTCTCTCTCTCTCTCTCTCTCACACACACACACACACTCTATCAATAGAGAATAAAACAATCACTTATCGGAATGTCTCTCTTTTGGATCCCTGTCATCAAAGCCTAATGGACATCGTCTCTCGTCGAATTCCAAAGAATCGACACCAAAAAACTCTTGCAAAACCAAAGAGAAGAGAACTTATAAAACAAAAAGCATAGAGAAAGAGAAAGGGTAAGAGTATGCACGCCACTTACCAAGATGCAAGATCTAAAGAGAGAGAGTGTGTGCATGTGTAGAGAGAGAGATTTGTATGTGTGTGCACAAGACAATGCAGGTCACAAATCAATTCACGCGTGCAAGTTCGGTAGAAGTAGTGCTCAATTCAAATGACGCACAAAATGTTGAATTTTTGCTTTCAGCCATTGTATGTTTAAAAGGAGGCATCGGTATAGGCATCGGTATAAGCATCGATATAAGCATCGGTAATTTCAGGGAATTATCGATGCTTATACCGACACCTATCGACGCCTATACCGGTGCCTATACTAGCGACAGCAAGGGATACTGGCAATCCATTTTAAACGGTCATAACGACTATCAAATGACTGTTGATATGCATAACAAGATCTTTAGAGATATTTTCAACGATCATATCGATTCCGGGGGGTGACCGGTATGAACAACGTCGATATGCCCCTCATATGTTGTAGTGACTCAGGAACCTACCAATGTCCAACACTCTCACATGCCTTCTCCTCATAATCGGGGCCTTACAAAATATAATTTTATGGAACAATGGTGGTGCTACATAAGGGTGAGGCATTGAGCATATCTAACATGCGTTTTATCCCTTCCTTTATACCTTACCTCTTTTACATTTTCATATATTTTTTCTTGGTGGTAGGTAACAAACAAAACGTGGCAATGCAATTCTTGATAAATGATGCCGATATATAATTTTTTGCATTTTTTCAATACTCTAAAAATTTGAACATCCCTTGAGATTTGGCATTGGATATTACATGTAAGTATGAAGTTTCAACCGATTTTGAGAAGTAGACTATTAATTAGGAAAGTCTTTTGTTAATTTTTCTATAGATACATAAATTGGTTTTTTTTTTCATTTTTACGCAATTGTCTAATTGAGTAACTACTTATTGTGAAGCATATATATATATATATATATATATATATATATATATATATATATATATATATATATATATATATATATATATATATATATATATATATATATATATATATATATATATATATATATATTGTGTGTATGTATGTGTATAGATTTGATCTATCTACAATTTCAAATACTTGGAAATTGATACGTAATCGAATTTATGATAGAGTTGTATGGAAAATGGAAAAATCCTATAAATGGTCATTAACATGAAAATCATTTATATTCAATTTATTTTCATGTCTAATACACCTTAATAAAACAAAATCCATTATAAATGAAAAATCAATTGCATCAATTTGTATTCAATTCATTTTCATGTCTAGTACAACTTAATAAGATAGAAAGGACTTAAAAAGAGCAAAGATGCTATAAGTCGGAATTGAGAAGTCTTCCAAAGGGATCAAATCGAGCCCTTAAAAATATGCATGGGGGAGAGCACATCCTTAACGTACCTTTTAACCAAGCTAACTAATAATATTAGTAGGAACAAACATATTGAGAGGGGGTGATGTGTAGAATAACCATGCTCCGTTCTTATTCCTATCACACCTTGAAATGTCTAATTACTTGAAAAAGTGTCATTAAAAACATCAAAACCTAACTAAATGGAACTTGCAATTTCTAGAACACACATCTTTTTTAAAAGCATATGTGAATAACAAATCTATGACTTCATGCTCTTATTTCTCCAACAAATCCATTGAGCCAAGGCAAGCTAAGTACATATGAAGTCAATAATTACAACCAACCACAAAAGAAAGTTTATAGGACAATCTGTCTATATAAGACTCTATTTGAGGATACATATGATGAAGTTTATATATATCTTTGCAAAAAAAATACAATCTATATAAGACTTTGTTTGAGGATACATATGATGAAGTTTACATATATCTTTGCAAAAAAAACATGTGTAAATTTAAGAAAAGAATGGGCTAATCATTATGTATGGAAAAAACACAAATCAAATGACCAAATCCGTTTACAAATTAAATGGTAATCCTTTATTTCAGAAGGCAATACTCGAATAAAGAAGAGAGAGCAAACATATTTATTGTGCTAGCTCAAAAAAATAGTTCTTGTTACTGTCATGAGGAAGGAGACAAGGAAGAGAGCTCACACACAAACTCTCACTCTCAAGGAGAAGCACATACATAGATTGAGGCAAGGAAGAATAATCTTCTTCTTCTTCTTCTTCTTTTTCTTCTTCTATTACATAAAAAGGAATGTACAAGAATGACCTAAAAACAAGAATACAACAAATGCAATATATAAAGATCAGTACATAAGGAAAAACCTAATGTCCACGAATGAGTGAGCTCATAAGAAACAAATGTGCCATCACTCTCGGTAGATAAATCTAATAAGGCTCAATGAAGTATCCCTGACATATACCGGTGTGACCACTATACATGTCAGAGAAACAAAAAATTGGTACGTGTCATCCTAGATCATCACATGTTGAGCTTGATATCTCAACACTCCCCCTCAAGCTCAATGCCATATCCTGTAATCCAAGCATCTCCCGAAACTTCTTCAATTTCTCAGCTCCAAGTGCTTTGGTGAAAATATCAGCAACTTGCTCATCTGTTCTCACATAAATAAGATCAATATCACCTACTAATACCTTCTCTCTGATGAAGTGAGAATGTACCTCGATATGCTTTGTTCTAGCATTGAAAATAGGGTTCCGTGCTAACTGTATGCTGCTAAAATTATCACAATGAATGGTGATAGGCTTTTGCACTTCCATACCTAAATCCACAAGTAGCATCTCCAGCCATGATGCCTCACATGCTGCCACTGTAGCACCTCTATACTCAGCCTCTGTACTCGACAAAGCAATAGTGGGTTGCTTCTTGCTGCTCCATGAAACAGCTGCACTCCCAAGTGAGAATAGAAAACCACTAGTAGATCTTCTATCTGGAATTCTACCAGCCCAATCGGCATCGGTGTATCCATAAACCTGCAAATCTACACCAGCCTCATATAGCAATGCATAATCCAAAAGTAGCACTCACATAACGTAGAGTGCGCCTTAGAGCATCCAAATGTGGCTTCCTAGGAACCTGCATAAACTGACTTTCCAGTCCAACAGTGTAACTTAGATCAGGCCTTGTAATTGTGAGATATATAAAACTTCCCACAATTTTCCTATACATAGTAGCATTTTCCAATGCTTCACCTGATGTAGTATCCAACTTCAAATTCTAATCTAATGGTATAGAAATTGGCTTACAATTAGCCATGCCATACTTTTGCAACATATTCAAGGCATATTGCCTTTGCAACATCCATATACCTGTTTCTGTATGTATAAACTCAATGCCCAAGAAATAGCGCAGCACGCCAAGATCTTTCATGTCAAATTCCTGCATAAGAAGTTGCTTTACCTCTTTGATGCTTCCTTCATTATCACCACCTACAATCAGGTCATCAACATAAATAGCCACAATAGTGATGCCATCATCAACCTCCCTTGCATATGATCTGCATCACACATAGAAAACCCAATGTTGGTTAAGTAATCAGCAATCCTTGCATGCCAACCCATACAAAGCCTTTTGCAACCTACAAACATATTCTGGATGCTTTGAATCTTCATATCCTTGTGGCTGGTCCATATATACTTCTTCCTGTAACTCACCATGTAGGAAAGCATTCTTCACATCCATCTGATGCAAAGTCCATCCTTTTGTTGTAGCTAATGCAACAAGTGTTCTGATAGTAGGAATTTTAGCTACGGGTTGAATGTTTCCTCATAATCAATGCCATATGTCTGTGCATATCCTTTAGCTACCAATCGTGCTTTATACCTGCTTATGCTACCATCAGCATTATGCTTTACCTTGTAAAACCATGCCTCTGGTTTCTTTCCTTGTGGTAATGGAACCAACATCCATGTATCATTTCCATAAAGTGCAGCCATCTCCTCATCCATAGCTTTTTCCCAATGTGCATTACCAATTGCATCTTCAAAACAAGAAGGTTCAGCATCTTGCCATGTAACTATCATGTGTCAATCGTTACACTGAATTACGCATCCTCCCAGATCTTCTTGGTCCTGGGTAACTTCTCCTTGTATCATCTGCATGTGCCCTTCTTACTCCTAGTGTCTTCACAGAGGGCAATCCAAGTTCCTCATCAAGACTCTTTTTTTAACCACTTGAATCTCCATCAACATCTTCAAAACGTGCACATGTTTTACTACATCAGAAAGCTTTTCTTTACCTTTCTTGAATGAATTTGATGAATTTGTTGCATTGAAATTTCCATGCAATCTTCCACTCCATGGATTTGAGTTGGAACTATTGCTTGGTGATGCATCCGGTCCACTCAAAACTTGAGATTCTGCACTTGATTTTTCAGCATTTTCTTTGTCATTTGGTTCAAGATTCAGTCCTTCTTTGGCATCTGCATAGAAGCTTGACATCTCATCAAATACCACATCTCTGCTTACCTTCACCTGTCGTGTGAGTGGCTTATAACATTTGTACCCCTTTTGCTCAAGGGAGTATCCAATGAAGACACATTTTTTTGCTTTCAAATCAAGCTTCATCCTCAACTCATCTGGAACATGTACATATGCAATACAACCAAAAAAATTTATATGTGATAAGTTTGGCTTTTTACCTGTAAACTTCTCTTCAGGTGTAACTTGATGTACAGCAGCAGTCGGAGTTCTATTCATGATGTATACAGCAGTATGCACAACTTCTGTCCAATAACAATGAGGCATATTCTTCTCAGCCATCAAGGCTCTTGCTATTTCTGCAATATGTCTATTTTTGCGTTCAGCAATGCCGTTCTGTTGTGGTGTGTACCTGCATGAAAACGGACTTCGAATTCCATGATTTTTTAGAAAACTGTTGAACTCATTTGACATGTATTCACCTCCTCCATCAGATCTTAATGTCTGAATGTACTTCCCTGTCTGGTTTTCCACCATAGATTTGAAATTCTAAAAGTGAGTGAACACCTCGCTCTTCTCTTTCATGAAATATACCCATACTTTGCGTGTATGGTCATCAATGAAAGTAACATAAAACCTGCAACTGCCCATAGATGTGGTCTTTGCTAGACCCCAAACATCTATATGTACTACTTCTAGTACATTCTCACTAACATGCTTGTCATGTGGAAATGATGCTCTTGACTGTTTACCAAATTGACATGCTGCACATACCTTTTGCATTTCCCCAACTTTGAAATTTGGTAGTCCATGGACAATCTCCTTTGATTGCATCAGTTTCAGCCTTTGCAGATTTGCGTGTCCAATTTGTTTGTGCCAGATCTCTATATCAGCAATGACTCCTGCACCTTTTGCAAACATGGCTGCATTCATTTCAAGAATCTTCACATTTAAGGTGAACATCCTACCCACTTTGTTTCCTTTGGCAACCAATCGTCCATCCTGCTTGTACTCTTCTACATATAATCCATCAGCATTGAACCTGACTTGTAATCCCTGGTCAACCATTTGTCCAACAGAAACCAGATTCTTTGTTATATTTGGAACATGCAGAACATCAGCAAGATGTTTTACCGTTCCATCCTCCATCGATAGTGCTATGTTTCCTGTATGCTCAATAGTATGTGATGTGTCATCACCTGTTTCAACATATCCAGGAACTGGCAATTTCTGCGAAGTACTAAACCATTCCGCATGACTAGTCATGTGATTTGAAGCACCTGAATCAACATACCCGACATTATCATTTGATTTTGAAACACCAGCAGACATCGTATTCATCATGTGATGTTGAACCATAAAGAGCTTCTCAGAATCATCTGCAATTGTGGATGCATAGTTGTTTTGCTGCCTTCTGTTATTTTGATTCTTCAACCTGCAATCACGTTCAAAGTGTCCAAGTTTACCACAATTCCAGCATCCTTTACTATCATTACTTGAATCATTTCTTTGGAAATTTCTGCGACCTCTTTGGCTCCCCCTGCCTCGAAACTGTCCTCTTCCTCTTGCATGATTCTGTTGTTGACCTTGTTCTTGGTTACTGTTTCCTCTTCCATTTCCAAAACCTCTACCTCTACCTCTTCCTCTGCAGGAATAGAATACCTGCTCATAACTGGGCTTTCCTTGGGAGTTTGAATCCTCACCAAGATTCTTTTCTTCAATAATCAACATAGATACAAGATCAGCAAAATTTGGAATATTTTCCCTGGTCTATATAGAAGTTCAGAACTGCTTATATGTAGCTCCTAAACCACGAAGGCATACTTCCACCTTATCATCATCATCTACATTCACTCCAATAGATGCAACTGACTCACATATGCTTTTGATTTTCAGGGTATAGTCACTTATCAACATGCTCTTTTTCTCCAAGGTATGCAGCTCGTTCTTGAGTTGCAATTTCCGTGCCTTTGTATTAGTCTCATACAATGTGACCAAATTGTTCCAAGCCTCTTTCGGAGTCTTGGCATCTTGTATGTGCCCAATCATGCTATCCTATATGCTAACAGATAGCCAGTACATTACCTTTCTTGCTCCTTGACTCCATTCCTCATATGCTCTTATTTGTTCTGCAGTCCGATTCCTCTCTGGTAACTGTGGAGCATCTTTGTTCTCTCCTTCGATGTACTTTCAGTAGCCTTTTCCCATCAGGAAATTTGCCATTCTGAATCACCAAGCATGGAAGTTGTTCTTGTCCAACTTATCACTCATAAGCTGACTCATTCCATCTACGTTTGCCATTTTTGTAGCAATTCACAACACTACAAAACACGACAAGCAGCACTTCTGCTTGAATACTATCGCACTATGACGTGACAATTTGATCTCAGAAAAACACAGTTTTCGTGTATCAACAGTACACAAAATCGCTTGAAATTGTGGATCTGGAATATATGAGTGTTGCCGAATAGAACGCAAGTTAGAGTTTCTAAAACTGACCTGGTTCTTTTGCGGGCCCCATCTTGCGCGCTCGAAACAGAGGTCAAGATGGCTCTGAAACTTTGATCTGACAAAAATGAGTGACCCTAAAAGGATAACTATCGAAAATATTTTGAGGTCTTCTACTTCATGCCGATTTTCATAGCAAACAGAGGTCGTTTGTGAATCGCATTTTCTCCATGCCTTGCTGCATACTCTTCACCGTCGCCTTCTCCACGAGCTCTCTACATCCACGCTGGCTCTGATATCATGTCACGAGGAAGGAGATAAGGAAGAGAGCTCACACACACACTCTCACTCTCAAGGAGAAGCACATACACAAATTGAGGCAAGGAAGAATAATCTTCTTCTTCTTCTTCTATTACATAAAAAGGAATGTACAAGAATGACCTAAAAACAAGAATACAACAAATGCAATATATAAAGATCAATACATAAGGAAAAACCTAATGTCCGCGAATGAGTGAGCTCGCAAGAAACAATGTGCCATCACTCTCAATAGATAAATCTAATAAGGCTCAATGAAGTATCCCTGACATATACTGACGTGACCACTATACATGTCAGAGAAACAAAAAACTGGTACATGTCATCCTGGATCATCACATGTTGAGCTTGATATTTCAACAGTTATGAACACATACCATCATCCTAGTCACATCGCATTTGGGTCCACATACGACAAAGGTCATATTATCAACCCTAAGTGGAAGGCTTCTACTAAAATCACTCCTAATGCTCTTAAAAGAAACATAATATTTCATATGAGTTATAGGATGTCACCTAAGATCTATTAAGTGGAGGTGAAACCTTCATCATACCTATTTTCCTTTTGTTACTTTGAGTGAAAATTGTAGTATACTCCTTCATAATGCAAAAAAGTAGAGAGAACATGTAGGTCACAGACTAATTCCTTGGTGTAATTTCTATTTGGAAAAAGGGCATGCTCATGCCAATTGCCAACATGCTCAAGAATTCGACCAAACGAGACAACAATGGGCCCCTAGTGCTAATATGGTAAAATTGGCTTATTTGGAACCTAAAGTTATGGTGGTACAGATTCAATCACATAAGATTGTACAACCTATAGAACAACTTAGAACAACGTTACAAGAGAAAGAAGATTTGAGGGTTAAGGCAACAAAATGGTTATAGAGTGAACCCCACAATCAACTCACAAGACACTTGAGCTTGATGAAGCCTCTAAAAAAAGGTTGATACATAGTGAAGAAGTAGTTTCAAAAACTCAAGAGCTATTTGACACCAAAGTAGCATCGAACCTTGTTTGTTTGGACCATATCAAAGGCTCTCTAAATTCTAATCTAGAGGATACCGAAGTTCAATTGCATGCTTATAGTTTGTAATTAGTTCCTTGGTACAGTGGATCTCTTCTAAAGAGATAAATGGAGATAGCATAGAGAGTGCGAAACTCAATACTATAGAGGTTGTCTGTATGGTAGATAAATACTTTCCCACAAGTATTCTCACAATTTAGCTTCATTTACTGGTTCATGTGGTAGAGGAAGTTGCAATAGCAGGAACTATCCATAGTCGATGGATGTTCTTCTTAGAGCACTTCATGAAGACATTAAAAGGGATTTTTTGATAGAGAGCACATCCAGAGGGCAGCATGACAAAGGGATGGCTCGTACAAGAGTCTCTTGTATTCATAGCTGAGTTTCTATGCATGTCGGACCTAGAAATGCCTTGCTTATGGAGCAATGATGAAAATGTTCATCTCATAGGCGATGAACCTCAAGGTAAAGGGATGCAAAGAAAAATGGATGCAACTTTCAAAGAGAAAGAAATGAAGTTTTGCATCGTTAACTCTGAGCCTATGCAGAAGTGGTTAGAAAGGTATGAGCTTGTCAAGGAGGCAAACACAAAGGAAAGAGCTCAGTTTTGAAACAATCATTCCACTCAATTTTTGCCCCTTCCAGAAAGACTTTGACCTCTTCCACCCTTTCCAATGAGTAGATGTCTAGATACAACGGTTTCACAAGCAAAGGAAACAGGTGAAGATATCTCTGATGAAGAAGAACTCGCAAAGGGATTTGATTGGGAGTATTCTAAATATGGTGCACTATGGTCTCATGGATGACACTTTCAGATCGCACGAATTGACAAAAATAAGTCTACTTTTGATAGTAGGGTGATGGTGAACTTTTTCCAAAAAAGTAGAGCTAATGCAAGAGATGACAATGCTCAAGAAGGTGAGCTATATTACTGTGGAGTGATTCAAGATATCTTGAAGCTATCCTTTAGGAAGTTTGATTACTTTTTTTTTTATGTGAAATGGTTCAAAGTAGTCACCTCTGGAAGAAACGCAACAGTGAGACGAGATAAGAGTGGTTTGCTTCAACTCGACTCCACAAAGTTATGGACGGATGAAAGAGATACATTTGTACTTCCCGAACACTATGAGCAAGTTGTTTTTATGCTAGATTCAAAAGAACCAGAGTGGCTATTTGTTTTACAAGTCTCCCCATGTAGCAGACAAATTTGTGTGATGTAGAAGAAATTCCATCTGTAGTGGACTTTGGGATTCATTTAGTAGTCGAGAAGGAAGAGATCATTGTCCGAGAAGGTCTTTGAAGAAGACAAGACACACGATGAAGCAACAGATGATGATCAAGAAGAAGCTAGCATACCAAGAGATCTAGAAGTCATCGATGTAGAGATAGATATCCTTTGTGCATCAGATCTCCAAGAGGATGCTAGAATAGAGGATTTTTGAATCAAACACTTGTACGTACTACCACCAATCTCTCCTCCACTTCCACAGTCAAAATACTCTATCTTTTTAATTCACCACTCTGATCTTTAACCTTGGTTTTTAATCTTTATAATTCTTGCTCGGCTTTTGCAACTTCATATTCAACTCTTTATTTCTTTTCTTTAACTTCTGATTTGCTTTCTGCACTTGACCTATCTCTGCTTGCAATCGAGCTATGATCTTAGACTTTTCCTCCACAGTAACTTTTAGAGTATTATTTTCTGTCAAAGTATCATTTAACTCTTCAACTAGTTGTTCATTAATAGGACAGTCATGACCTCTGTTCTCAGCACTTACTACTTCCATCTCTTCTTGCAATTGAGTAATCTGAGTTGTCACATGCTCCTTTTTTGTAACCCAGTTATCTTTTTACAATATCATAGCGTTATACTTATTCTGGAAATCTTCTAGTTTCACCAAACTCCAGGCTAACCCACGAGCCAAATCACCAAGTATTTTTGGTCGAACAGTCTCCTTATTATACATCCATGCATATATCACATCTGTGGATCTGAGTGGAGGTAACTTCATTCTACCCTCGGAAGTTTTCCGTTTGTCGACTAGGCCACATTCCTGAAATGTATGCAACACGACTACTCTGTGTGAGGTCTCACCAGAACGCTGTCGTCGAGATTTGCTCTCCTCTCTCACTTGTGAAGGCCTACAAAAAACATATTTGGTGAAGGTAGCCGGAATTCCCCGAGAAGTCCAGGATGCATCAAGGATGTCAAAGGAAGGTCACATACAAAGTTTCAAAGAAATCAAGAAAGTCCATCGTAGCGGTCAAAGCTGGTCAAAGCTGGTCAAAGTTGGGAAATTAGGGCAAAAATTTCATTGTCACCAAATTAGATGAAAATTCATATACTTGTAAAGATTGTCAAAGGCAGTCTATAGCCCAAATTTCAGCAGAAAATGGATTTTGTAGCACATTGATATGCTATGTTCATTTTGTAAAAATGTAATTTTTCTAGTTTGACCCTACAAATTCTTGTATAGAAATTTATGTTAGCCATATGGTTTGGCATGTATAAAGATCATATGTGGCTACATATTTGTACAAATTTTCAAGGCTATCAGAGCTTCCTAGACACCTTAATGCCACCTTGCAAGCTTCCAAATGTAGTCAAACTTGTACAAGGGAGATTCAGATGAGAGTTTTTTCTGCATATTCCTGAAGGAGATCTTTGGAAAAATAGTCCTACAATGTTTCATCTTCATCAAAGACTTTTTGGAGGGTCAAAGAGCACAAAGTCCAGTTTTCAAGGTCACTGCAGTTTTCTAGAATAAGAAAATTGAAGGCTTGAATGTCTGCCACATGTCAAAATATGATTGAACCATGTTGTACGGTCAAGATGAGCTCATATTCAAGGGTGGAGATGCACTAAAGCATAAAGGAAGGAGTATCCACGAATTTTTTCCATAAAAGAAGACCTTTTTTATAATCAAAGATCAATAATGCAGCATTTCTCCAAAAATAGTGGCTTATCTTATCCGAATTGATGTCAGCACTGATCCGACGGTCCAGATCATCCCCAGATCTAATGGTGGAGAATGAGGGCGCCTAAATTTCACTCCTTTACACTAGATTTGATAGAAAGAACAATTCCAAGCCATTGATTTGATTAATCAAATGGTTGTAATCGAAAGTAGTGATCCTAGAGTTGAGAGTTGATTTCTCTAGATCCAAGGGCCCAAATTCATTCAAAAAACTATATAAACCCCCCTCCAAACTCCTAGAGCATCATTGTTAGGCATCCATAGGGCTCATGCTAGCTTACGGTTTCCTTGAGACGATCACCCTCGGTTGAGCGAGTGAGGATCCAAGGTGAGCTAGTATGAGTATAGAACCTAGTTTCAAATTTAAGTTAGAACTCCAATCTAGGATAGACTCTTGAAACCAGCATCTCTATCTTAACTCACCCTCGATGGAGCGTGTGAGTGAGTTAGAGCTGATTTTAATGAGTCTTAGACTTCTTTAGTTAGACGTTACGAGCCTAGACAGACATAGGGTCACTGGAGTGGAACTCACCTTCTTACGTGTGACATTCGGTTGAACTGTCATGGTTTGAGGGTCGGAACCACCTTTGATCAGTAGACTGCTTAGCATGACGTACCACGACGATCTTTTACATGTAACTTAATTCAAATGCTTTTAATTCATGTCACTTGTCACTTGTCTCTTGTCACCTCTCTCAGTCTCTTAAGTATTTTTACATGTCTTCTATTTCTTCTATGTGTGAGAAGGCTCCGCAATATTGCGTTGAACCAGTGAGGATGTTTCTTTGAGCTTGTGAGTAAAATCCATCATCATAATTCACTTGCATGCATATAATCCATACAAATCCATACATATTTATTAGTTTCTGAAAGTGTATAAGAAGCTCCAATATTGGACCATTCTTCCTTTCGAAACTGATTTATGTGTAAGGATTCCATCTATTCTCGTCATGCATACATATCATCCAAAGAAGGCTATACATATGGATTAGAATTAGGAAGTGTTTAAGAAGCTCCTCCAATGGACCATTCTTCCTTCCAATTTTGATTCGTGTGTATGGTTCTCTTTCATTCTTATCATTCACGTTCATAAATCTAACTTGCACACCTACATTCCCATTCCCATAATTATTTCAACATCTCTCTCTTCTCCATACTCAACATTAATTTCACCTTCACATCTTTAAACCTTCCAACATTCATTAGCTTCATACACCCTGTGTGTGCCACGATCGGATCCGATCCACCCGGATTGCGATCACCTCCACATTTGAACCCGACGTGAAACGCTTCATGGCATTTGCTTCTGATCTTGTTGGGAGGTTGTGATCCATATCCTTTGTTTCATATTTTTCATCCTCATCATATCATCATCATCAGTCTTGAGTGTTGCACTGGATTTCTCACAGTATCGTGCACATCTTCGTCGTGAAGTAAACGCATTTGTGAGAGATCTAGAGCATCGTGCATCACTTGCTTATTCACATAAGATGGAGGAATAGAGTAGTAGAAGAATGGAGAAAATGAAGAAGCTTATAATCGTGCGTAAAGTAGTAGAGGCTGTAGCCCATAGACATCAAAGACAATCCATGCTTTATGAGCAAACTAGTCTTCCTCAAGCTAGCCTTCCACAAACTAAGGAGCAAGTTAGAGAACAATCCCATGCTATGCTTTTTGACTCTACTCCTATTCCTCAAATGATGGGGCCTAATCAAGGTTTTAAAGTAGAGCCAAATAAAAGTGTAGTTGAACAATCTCAAGTGGATATTCTCACTAAGCAAATGGAAAGTCTTATTGCTACACAATCCAATTTGGCCAAGACTATAGATGCTTTACAATCTAATTACACCAAAACTTTCCAAAATCAAATGAACCCAATGACTTTTCAAGAGCCTAATCAACATGTTATAGCTACCAATCACAATCCACAAGTAGCTCCTACTCAAGCATATCAAGTTCCTCCAATGCATAATCCTTCAATGCAAAATCCTCATCCTCATGTGCAAAATCCTCAAATGTATCAAAACCTATATCCTCAAGCTTCTCAAATAGCTTTTCAAAATCCTCAAAATCAAAATTTTCAAAATCATCAACCGTATAATATGGAAGCTCCTCTTGCACCTCAAGTACCACATGTTGCTCCCCAAGCTCCTCAAATACATCAATTGCATTTTCAAAATCCTAATTATCCTGTTCAAGCAATACCTTATCAACAAAATCCTCAATTTCAAAATTTCCCACCACAAGTTAATCAAAATCCTCAAAATCAAAATGGTTTTGTGTGTGGCCCTCGTAGGTGTCCTTGGTGTGATTCGTTAGAGCACTTTTTGAGAGATTGTGAATTATTGAAGGCTGCTAAGGAGCAACGACTAGTAATAGACATAGACAAGAAAATCTGTGACTATCGATCTAGGCTACCTTTGCAAGGAAATTATGGTAAGGGAGGAATGAAAAAACATTATGAAAATATAACCATAATGGACGTAGGAACTAGAGGAGTGAAACTAGAAGCTCTTGATGAACAACAAGTAGAATCAAGTAAACCCACAAAGGAAGGTGATTTTTCCATAGAGGCTTTAGTAAGAGCACGGGATGAGATTAGGAGAATAACGGCTTGGGAGTCACCGATAGAAGATCAATCTCTTATTTCTCACATATCCAATGTAGAAGAAAAACGAAAAAGAGATGAAGCTGAGCCTAGTGAAAGAAGAGTGACTCGAAAACAAACCTCAGAGGGAATAGAAACAATCATAGAGCAAGGAGAAACATCACAATCCAAAGATAAAAAAAAGAATCAGAACCCAATGAACAAAAACAAGAGGAGAAACAAAAAGGGAAGAAGACAAAGCAAAGAAAAACAGAACCAAAGCCTTTAGATAAACAAGAACAATCAAAACAAACTGAAGACCAAACACGAGAACATGAACAAAAACAAGACCCTGAGCAAAAACAAAAGAAACCAAAGAGAAAACCTAAAGCCATCTTGATTTCAGAAATTGAGAGAAAAATAGATCCTATGGAGATTTTAGATGACATTTTGCTTAAGAGTCAAGTGACTATGTCTTTAGAACAAGTTTTCTCTATTGCAAAGCCTGTTTTTAAAGATAACTTTATCGGCCTAATTAAAAGGAAGAGGTTTCCGCTTAATCTAGATACTGAGATGCAAGATTCTCTAGATCAAGATCAAGCTATGAATGAAGCCTTAAACTTTGATGAATCTGATGAAGAGAACTTTGATGATGATGAAGTAAATGTTAATAAAAATTTCTTAGGACCTATTCAACCTGACCATGAAAATCATGAAAACAATCCTGAAAGTCACTTTAAAAGAACATTTTGGTCTAGAGGTACATCAGAGATGCATGTTAAAATAGGAAATGATAAGAACACTATCACTGTAAATGCATTAGTAGATTCCGGCTCTGAAATCAATGTGATTTCAAGAGAAGTCTATGATAAGTTTCGATGGCCCATAGATAAAGATTGTGGATGGCGTATGAGAACTGTAGATAATGGTGTAGGTACCCTGTATGGAGCTTGTGCTAGTGTGCCCATATCCATAGGAGGAATCACAGAAGAGTTTCACTTTTTTATTCAAGATAATTGCTCCTATGAAGTTCTCTTAGGTCAACCCTTTATTTGTGAGAGTCGTATGGAAACTAAAGCCATGGATGATGGGTCTACCTATGCTAGATTTAAGTCTAAGGATGGAATGCAATCACTTCAAGTCATGACGGTAGGAGTGAATCATCCTAGGAATTGATTGTCAATTAGAAAGAAACCTATTGTTACTCAGGGTCACGAGCATGCTTGTAGTGATTGTGCACCTCGATTCATGTTTGGAGCTACATATGATCAAAATTTCGGATAGAATCCATTGTTGAGCGGGACAACAGTGGATATTGGTTTGACATCTCGCATCCAACCAACATGTACAATAGTTTGTCACTTTGTTTTCCACATTCTAGATTAGATTTTCTTCATAAGAGTCAATTGTCCAAGTCTTTTATCCAAAAAAGCCAAAAAAATTATAAAAACAACAAAATCATGGAACATGATGAGAACATTGAGCATGTAATTGAGACATCTCATTGTTTCTCTACTCTTGAGGAGTTAGAGTTATGTCTTCAACAAAATTCTAATTCCCATATTATTCTTATTTCTTCCCTTGATGAGTATGCTCTAATCCAAGAGTATGCTCTCAATGTTGACAAGTGCTCAAAATTTAACCAAACACATGATGCCTTAGTTGAAACAAAGTACAAAACTGTAGACAAAAAAATCAAACCCATAGCTCAACCATTACCTCAAGGAAGTAATGAAAAAATTATTGATGTGAAAAATGATCCAATTCTTCGGGATAAGAAAAACATAGGACATACATTCACGGATGAGACAATCAAACAGGTGAAAATTGGTAGAGATGATGACTTTCTTTTGCCAGCAGAGAGAGATAAATTTGAGAGAGTTATATGGAGCCATGGAAAAGCCTTTACTATGTATCCTCATGAGATTGGTTGTGTAGATCCTAAGCTAGTTGCACCCATGATAATCTTTACTATTCCACATATTCCATGGAATCTTCGTCCTATATCTGTTCCAAAGGCTCACTTACCTGAGATAATGAAACTACTTAAGGAGAAGATAAACATGAGAATTTTAGAGCCATCTTTTGCACCTTACTCAAACAGATGGTTCACTGTGCCTAAAAAGAACGGGAAACTACGTTTTATTCAAGATCTCCAACCCGTCAATAAAGTCACCATAAGGAATGTAGGAACAGGACCCATTGTAGATGAGTTTGCTGAATCATTTTCAGGACATTCTATCTATTCAATGGGTGATCTATATTCTGGATATGACCAATTCCAATTAGCAATTGATAGTCGTGACATAACCACAATGAAAACTCCTTTAGGCTTAGTGCGAATGTGTACTTTACCTCAAGGAGCGACTAATTCTGTGGCTCATATGATGAGTGCTATGAATATGGTCTTACATGACTTTATCCCTCATATAACTATGCCATTCATTGATGATATTCCAATTAAAGGGAGTGAGGAACGTGTAAAGGACATTACTTTAGATTCATCGGGATGTCGTAAATTTGTTCTTGACCATATCTCTGATTGTGAAAGAATATTTCAACGATTTGAAGAGGTAGGTCTCACATTTTCCATAGAGAAATCTGTTTTTGGTGTCAACGAGGTACTTATTGTTGGACATTTATGTGGCCATTATGGTCGAAAGCCATACCCACAAAAAGTTGATGCCATTAGCAAGATTTCTGAAACATGTAACAACGTGAGTGAGGTACGTAGATTTCTTGGTGCTTGCATCTTTTATGTTATTTGGATCCCTCACTTTGCTCATGTTGCTGATTGTCTTTATGACTTGTTGAGGAAGAAACGAAAATTTATTTGGACTGACAAACACACTCAAGCTATGCGTAAATTGAAGAAATTATTGCTTGAAGCTCCCATCCTTAAGCGTGTAGACTATTCTGCTAACAAACCTATTATATTGACTGTTGATACTAGTCCTATTGGTATAGGTTGGGTCATAAGTCAAGACGATAGTGAAGGGAATAGATATGCAATTAGGTTTGGTGCCAAAATTCTACATGAAACACAACGAAAATATCCACAGATCAAACGAGAACTATGGGGTATGGTAACAGCTTTGAAAATAGACAAAGAATATTTCATTGGTGCAAATGTCAAAGTTGAGACTGATTGTTTGCCTCTCATTGGAATGATAACCAATTGTTCATCTCCTGATATAGCCATGCTTAGATGGATCTCATATATTAAGTTCATAAATCCTGAGTTAGTTCATATTTCAGGTAAGTCAAACTCAGTTGCTGATATGTTATCGAGAGCTAGATTTGATGATGATCTTGAAAGTGATCTAATAAAGAATGTGAATTTAGTTGACTATGTTCCACATATATATGAGTATGAGAAATTTCATGAGTCTGAGTACGAAGATGAATGGAGAGACATAGGAAAGTATCTCAATACACTACAACCATTACCTAGCTGGACTACGAATAGATTCTGTAACATTAGGAAACGAGCTTATAACTTTTTCCTATGTAATGGTTATCTTTGGAGACATGCTAAGGGTAAGGTTAAGAATCCACAACGAGTCCTGGGAAAACGAGGTCTTCAATTGCAAGTAATGAAGGAAATGCATGAGACATTATGGGCCGGTCATAAAGGATTTTTTGGAACATATGAAAAAATTAGAAGTACCTATTATTGGCCTAGGATGTATGTTGACATTAGTAGCTATGTTTCTACATGTTCTACTTGTCAACTTCATTCATCAGTCAAACATAGAGATCCGTTGCATCCTACTTATCCACCTTGTATTCACTACAAGTGGGTAGTAGATCTTGTAACTATGCCTAAAGGTATTGACAAAATGCGTTACATTGTACTTGCAAGAGAAGATTTAACTAATCATGTAGAGGGACGTGCACTACGATCTAAGACCACTTACAATGTTTGCAAATTCTTGCTTGAAGATGTCATAAGTCGCTTTGGGTACATAGAGAAAGTAGTTGCCGATCGTGGAGAGTTAAATGCGAGAGAAGCTAAAGAGTTCTTTGAGCGTCACGGTATTCGTTTGTCTCTCACTACTGCATATAACCCAGAGGCCAATGGTAAAATAGAGAGAGGGCATCCACCTATTGTGAAAGCCATATCTAAAGCATGTAATGGTGACATCAAACAATGGCCTAAATTCTTACCTTTTGCACTTTGGGCAGATAGAATGACATGCACACGTACTACTGGGTATATGCCTGCTGAACTTATGTACTGTCAAAAACCATTGTTTCCAATTCAATCTCATATTTTTGCATGGTCAAATTTGCCTTGGTCTGAAAACATGTCTACTGATGACTTTTTGAGTTTGCGCATTAAACAGTTAGAACAAGGTAAAGTAAGACTTGATGATGCTGTTGAAAAATTAAGAGAATCTAGAATGAAGAATAAGCATTATTTTGATAAAACTCATCGACTGCGTCCTAATCCAATTGAAGTAGGAGATTGGGTGCTCATTTATGATAGTACATTTGACTCTCAATATGATGCACGCAAAAAGCTCACTCAACGGTGGTTTGGGCCATACATTGTATCAAAAGTCAACAACAATGGTACGTATGCTCTTTGTGAATTAAATGGTGTTGCACTAAAAACTTTGATTGCAAGTAAAAGGATAAAGCTATTCAAGAAATGTGATAATGACAAGTACATTTTGGATGAGGACATTGAAGAAGATGACAACAATGAGGCCGATTCATAAACAGGAGTATCCATGTTAAAAATAAAAAATAAAAAAATAAAAAAATAAAAGAAAAAGGAATTAAAAAAAAAGTATAAAAATATCATTAATTTTTCAAGTTCATGTTGCTTTGTTTTTTTTCAAGTTCATTCTATTTTTTTTCCATGCTTGTTTCATGCATGTTTTTTTCAATCTTTGCATCACATTGCATATCCACATCACTTGAGTCAAAAAAGGCAAATGATGATTTCTCTACTTGTGTAAAATTTTATCTTAAGAAGTAACTTATCTACCAAGAAATTGTTTATAATCTAGGATTGTGGAAAGATAGGGCATGTAGATTTGGAGGTTTATTTTGGTGACAAGACTTTCATATATAAACATGCATATGTATCCTGTATCGAAAGCATAATTGTTGAAATCCTAGCTCCTGCTATTGCATGTTTCTACATCCTTAGTCCATCTCACAGCACTTGTATCGGAGTTTAAACGACTGTTCTCCGTCATAAAAAATGGTTGTACCTTGTATCGGGGTTTAATTTTTCCTCATCAAAAAAAAAAAAAAAAAAAAAAAGCTACATGTTACCAAGAAGTTTACACTTTCTTCCACCCCAAAAAAGTGATCGTAACCATAAAGTTGTCGAATCATCATCATCATCAAAAAAAAAAAAAAAAAAAAAGAGCAAGCCAAAGGAGGATAAAGAGGCATAGTAGAATAAATCACGGGCTATATAAGCATATTTATGCATTAGTGGAGTTTAGTTAGATTTCCTTGCATGTTATTAGAGAAAGAGCATATTCATATTTATGTAGGAAAGGAGTTGATCTAAAATAAGCTAAAGATGAAAGATGTCTCTTGACAATCCTAAATCTTTGTTTATAATCATATTTAAGGTAGATTGCTTTATGAAAAAGGTACAAAATTTTCTTCAAGATGAGAGGAACTGATGCTTAAAACGACTCAATACATCCACTTCCACTTCATATTGATGCTTGTTTTTTTTCTTTCTTGTTGCCAATGTTGCTTGTTCATTTGCATATATGTTGCCTATTTGTTCATGCATATTCATGTTGTCTGTTTCAATTCTTTCTTTCATGCAAATTTTGCTTCATGTCACGTTACTTACTTATTCATGCATATAATTAATTTTCCTTCCATGTTTCTTATTGTTGCCTATAAAAGAATTTGATGCCTGAAACATTTTGTTTTTCACAGATGCTAGAGTGGCGCTTCCGGAGGAATCGCAGGTTTAGTGGGGGCGAATGTCGTCGAGATTTGCTCTCCTCTCTCACTTGTGAAGGCCTACAAAAAACATATTTGGTGAAGGTAGCCGGAATTCCCCGAGAAGTCCAGAATGCATCAAGGATGTCAAAGGAAGGTCACATACAAAGTTTCAAAGAAATCAAAAAAGTCCATCGTAGCGGTCAAAGCTGGTCAAAGCTGGTCAAAGTTGGGAAATTAGGGCAAAAATTTCATTGTCACCAAATTAGATGAAAATTCATATACTTGTAAAGATTGTCAAAGGTAGTCTATAGCCCAAATTTCAGCAGAAAATGGATTTTGTAGCACATTGATATGCTATGTTCATTTTGTAAAAATGTAATTTTTCTAGTTTGACCCTACAAATTCTTGTATAGAAATTTATGTTAGCCATATGGTTTGGCATGTATAAAGATCATATGTGGCTACATATTTGTACAAATTTTCAAGGCTATCAGAGCTTCCTAGACACCTTAATGCCACCTTGCAAGCTTCCAAATGTAGTCAAACTTGTACAAGGGAGATTCAGATGGGAGTTTTTTCTGCATATTCCTGAAGGAGATCTTTGGAAACATAGTCCTACAATGTTTCATCTTCATCAAAGACTTTTTGGAGGGTCAAAGAGCACAAAGTCCAGTTTTCAAGGTCACCGCAGTTTTCTAGAATAAGAAAATTGAAGGCTTGAATGTCTGCCACATGTCAAAATATGATTGAACCATGTTGTACGGTCAAGATGAGCTCATATTCAAGGGTGGAGATGCACTAAAGCATAAAGGAAGGAGGATCCACGAATTTTTTCCATAAAAGAAGACCTTTTTTACAATCAAAGATCAATAATGCAGCATTTCTCCAAAAATAGTGGCTTATCTTATCCGAATTGATGTCAGCACTGATCCGACGGTCCAGATCATCCCCTGATCCAATGGTGGAGAATGAGGGCGCCTAAATTTCACTCCTTTACACTAGATTTGATAGAAAGAACAATTCCAAGCCATTGATTTGATTAATCAAATGGTTGTAATCGAAAGTAGTGATCCTAGAGTTGAGAGTTGATTTCTCTAGATCCAAGGGCCCAAATTCATTCAAAAAACTATATAAACCCCCCTCCAAACTCCTAGAGCATCATTGTTAGGCATCCATAGGGCTCATGCTAGCTTACGGTTTCCTTGAGACGATCACCCTCGGTTGAGCGAGTGAGGATCCAAGGTGAGCTAGTATGAGTATAGAACCTAGTTTCAAATTTAAGTTAGAACTCCAATCTAGGATAGGCTCTTGAAACCAGCATCTCTATCTTGACTCACCCTCGATGGAGCGTGTGAGTGAGTTAGAGCTGATTTTAATGAGTCTTAGACTTCTTTAGTTAGACGTTACGAGCCTAGACAGACATAGGGTCACTGGAGTGGAACTCACCTTCTTACGTGTGACATTCGGTTGAACTGTCATGGTTTGAGGGTCGGAACCACCTTTGATCAGTAGACTGCTTAGCATGACGTACCACGACGATCTTTTACATGTAACTTAATCCAAATGCTTTTAATTCATGTCACTTGTCACTTGTCTCTTGTCACCTCTCTCAGTTTCTTAAGTATTTTTTCATGTCTTCTATTTCTTCTATGTGTGAGAAGGCTCCGCAGTATTGCGTTGAACCAGTGAGGATGTTTCTTTGAGCTTGTGAGTAAAATCCATCATCATAATTCACTTGCATGCATATAATCCATACAAATCCATACATATTTATTAGTTTCTGAAAGTGTATAAGAAGCTCCAATATTGGACCATTCTTCCTTTCGAAACTGATTTATGTGTAAGGATTCCATCTATTCTCGTCATGCATACATATCATCCAAAGAAGGCTATACATATGGATTAGAGTTAGGAAGTGTTTAAGAAGCTCCTCCAATGGACCATTCTTCCTTCCAATTTTGATTCGTGTGTATGGTTCTCTTTCATTCTTATCATTCACGTTCATAAATCTAACTTGCACACCTACATTCCCATTCCCATAATTATTTCAACATCTCTCTCTTCTCCATACTCAACATTAATTTCACCTTCACATCTTTAAACCTTCCAACATTCATTAGTTTCATACACCCTGTGTGTGCCACGACCGGACCCGATCCACCCGGATTGCGATCACCTCCACAACGCCCACCTTGATCCTATCGTTGCTTCCGGGATTGTTCTTCTTCATCCTCCTTTTGTGCTTCCTCTTCCTCGTTTCATGCTGCCTCTTCCTCATTTTCCCTAGCCTTCCTCTCTGCTTCTTCCCTGGCCTTCCTCTCGGCTTCTTCCCGGGCTCTCCTCTCTTCCACCTGGTGCCTTCTAGTTTCCTCCTCTTTGTCAAGCTCAGTATCAAGTTGATCCTGAGAAGTGTTACCTCCCGACCTCTGCTCTGCCGCTCGTTTCTTCAAAAGTTGTAAAAACACTTTCCTCGAACATATTGTGTATTCTTGAGGTAAGTATGTCGGGGTCGAAAAAAGTAATGAGAAGATCACTCCCACTTTGGAGTCCAGTACTGCATTGAGTGCCCGTCCGGTCCGTTGGAATAATCTCCGGACCTCTTTCTTTAATTTTCGAAAAATAATTTCTACCCAGTTTACTTGGGTCTTCGCCGCTTCCTTCACCAGCGCAAAGAGCTTCTGGGATACTCCATAGTGTTTAACCTACAAATTAATCACCATGGTCATTAATAGCATTCCCCACTTCAATGGGTTGTCGTCCGACAGCTACGCAAAGTGGTATTCACCCGAGCAGGGTTTGCCGAGCAATGCGCAGATTTTTGCAGCATCCACAGCCTTTGTGCTCACCGTATACCCTCCTTGGCCACATGGAATCGTTCCGTGATCAAGTCCACTATTAAATGTACTTCTTCTTGTCCTATTTGGATACTAATATCTTGAATATTGATCTCGTGTCCCTCTGTCTGTCGGATGATCTCCATCGCTATCTCTGTTGTTTGAGGATGAGGCTTAATGTTTCACCAATCTATCATGGCACACTGCAGGAGTCCTCTGCATTCGAACCACTCCTTCTGCTCTTGTGAGATCTTCTCTGGGATGTATAGAAGGTGGCAGTCAGAGAAGGACAATGCCATCTTGCGGTGACCTGTCTACTTCATGGCTCTAGCACACGACACACTTGCTTGAAGTATGTGCTCTGCTCGCTGTATTCGTTCTGCTCGTGAGTTCGTCAAATAAGCTGGATTCGGCAAAGTTCGCAGCCTTTTATGCCCAGCCTTCCTGTGTAACAAATTGCGAGTCTGCATCATGATAGGTGATCAAGGGATCATAACTTCTGAATCTGCACCAATTACTGGCTCTCAAAATAAGGAACGCATCCTGATTTGAAACATCGCCGCCGCCACCCTTATAATTGTTGTGCGTTCGCATGCAAAATAGTTACTGCACATCTTGCATGAGATCGCGATCTCGTGAAATTTATTTATTTATTTTTTAATCATGAGCATTGATAGGGCCGGAGCTTAGACCCATTGACGATCGCTGGCATAACTTCTCTTGTGAGTGTAGTAAGCCGGAATGTACTTGGTCCGCACATTTCATGAATCCGGAACGGACCAGTCTAGCGTAATTTCAACTTGCCCATCTTTTGTTTCATCTTCGAATGAAAATACAGAACTAAATCTCCGAGGTGAAAAATCCGAGTCCACAAATTCCGGTCATGCCAATGCTTCTACTGTTGTTGTACTTCTTGAAGCAAGAGAAAACTCTGGTAGCGAACTTCATCTAACTGGTGGAGCTGATCCATGCGATATGCAAAAGATTCATCCGGAATTAAACGCTTCTGTATTGCAATCCAAAAACTGGGGATGACAAGTTCAAAAGGAAGAATAGCCTCTTGCCCGTATAACAAGATAAAGGGTGTACTTCCCACCGAAGCTTTGTAAGAGGTACGATAGGCCCATAGCACTGTGGGAAGAAGGATCTCCCACTGATCAGTATTATCCAGGAGCATTTTCTAGAGCATCTATAATAGCACCTTATTAGTACTTTTGGCTAAACCATTAGCACGAGGATAGTATGGGGAGCTAAATCGATGTTTAATGCGAAATCTGATTGTGAGCTCCGCAATCAATTGATTCAGAAAATGCATGCCTCGGTCCGAAACTAATTCCAATAGAAGACCATATCGAGGAAATATGTCGTTTTGGAGCTTCTTAGCCACAACGGATGCAGTGGCTTGTTTAGTTGCCCACGCTTCCGCCCATCTAGTGCAGTAGTCAGTACAGGTAAGTATATAAAGTGCACCTGTATTCGTTGCAGGGGGTTTAATTGGGCCAATGAAATCCAATCCCCACTTCTGAAAAGGTTCCAACGGTAAAATAGGCAGGAGAGGAAAGTGATGAGCATCGCGAGGTTCACCGGTTCGCTGACAAGGATCACAATTTCGAATAGTGGCATACACATCAGCATACATAGTGGGCCACCAGAGTCCAGACTGTTGAATTTTCTAGACCGTAATAAGATGACCAAAATGACCACCGACATCACCTGCATAGGCTTCAGAAATGACATCTTGTACTTCGTGCGAGGGTACACAACAAAGCCAAACTCCCATCAAATCTTTATGATAAAGTTGCCCCATGATCATAGTAAAGTGCCGGCTGCATAATCCAAGTTTCTTCTAGGCTGTCGATCGTACATGAGATGGCGCCACACCATTGGCGAGGAAACTCACCATTTCGTCCTACCAGGTTGGAGTAGTCTGCGGAACATCTTTCAGTTTGGCCACTGTAAAAAGTAGACGATCCAATTCGAGTTTAACCTGTTCTACGAAGTGGGGATTCATCCGATATTGTTGCTGCATTACTAGAGTGGCATCCAGTTTGAGTAAAATATGATGATGATCTAATTTTGGATCCAGTCCTTGCATATCTGAATACGACCAGGCAAACACATCACTGTATTGCTTTAACAGTGCAATCAGAACGGATCGAAATTATGGGGCTAATTCTGAACATATTCGAATTGGCTTCGGGTCCTCCTTGCTTCCCAAGTTGATCACTTCCAGAGCATCTTCCTCAATGCGAACACTACTCATCTCCATAGGACCCTTCAGAGAAAATTCTGGTAATTGAGTCTCGGTATTGTCAAACACTTCGGGGTCTACTGCAGTTGTCAAACTATCTACTTCCATACTAAAAGCTGAGTTAACATTGACCACTCCTATGGACAGCAAGTCTTTATTAACCTCTAGAAATTTAGTTTCATCATCCTCTTCTAAGCCTTCTAGCATATGCGGTGGTTCTGCCCAGATGGGTTTCTGCTGTGGGAGGAAGTATTGTTCGTCATCCAACGAAACCGTAAATTTGGAATGTCCCTTCCGAAAAGTGATAGTCTTCTCATCCTAGTTCTATCGAACTTTGGCATTCGGGAGCCATGGTCTTCCCAAAAGTAGATTGTAATCTAAATTCTACCCCTTTAGTTCCAGGATGATAAAGGTAATTTTAAATAATACATGCGCAATCTGGATCGGAATATCCTTAATCAGTCCCACCAGTTGAACACGAGATTGATCGGCCATTCGGACAAAAAATGGGGCTGGCTCAAACTGGTGCAACCCCATCTGCATGCATGTTGCTGTAGAAGCTATGTTGATGCTCGATCCTCCATCGATTAATACCTTCAGAATGGCACGATTGCGATGGTAAACTGTAATGGTAGGTACGACATAGTCTACAAACTTGAATGTTTACCATTGAGACTGTTGGTTCTAGAGTTTTTGTTGTACGGTGTGTCAACTGTAGTTGTTGTAATGACTGTTTCCGAAAAGTGGGCGCTAGCTCTAGCAAAGCTCCTAATGATAATTTCATATGTAAGTCTTGCAATAATCCACTAGTTTCTGCCTGAGATGATTCATCGTTATCTATCTGTATATCAGAGTTAACCTGCATTCCATTCTTGTTCTGACTATTTATCCCTTCTTGAAAATTCACAATTCCGAAATCCACAACTTGTGGAAAATTGTCAGAAGGCTCCGCAACAGGAGTGCTCGAAGGCTCCGCCGTTTGACATCCCTTTCCTGTAGAAGGAATTGTTTTTGGATTAACAAAATGGGGCGGATACTCCTGAGCCCATCGTACAGCTATTTTTAGATGTTTCTTTTGTTTTTCCAAAATCAGTATATAGGGTTCCAGTACGGTGGAATATTCCTTCTGCGAGCGAGTGACAACTTCAATCTCTGGTTCAACTTATTCTATGGAGACCATGCTAGCCATTGGGGCTTTTACTTTTGCTTCCTGCTTCCTTTGATCATATTATTTGGCTTCTTCGCATTCCCACCTATGGTGTCCAAACTATAAATAGAACTGACACTGGATGGGGCAATTATCAAAATTGTTCGGACTAGGCTGATGGAATCGTCATCTTCTGCCTAAATCATTAAAATTTTGTCTGTAACGTCTTCTAGAGTCCGCATTCTTTTCTAATCCTAAGTACGGTGAGGCTCCTGTATTGCGTACATCTTGGCTATCCTACCACGGTCCGGGCTGAACAGAATGTTTAAAATCTCTTACGTCCTCTTTCCACTTCTGGGTCTCGGCTTGTGCAGAAGCTTCCAATGTACTCTTTGAATTGAATCTGCAATTATCCAAACTGTGATTATGCATGTTGTAGATTGGACAATATACCTGATTTAGGGCACAATCTATTGTGATGTGTCCTGGGTTTTGACAGCGTAAGTAGTACAACTATTGAATCGAGTTCAGGGGCTGTTTCCCTTCGATTTCACTTCTGACCATCCCCATGTTTGCTAGTCATATTTTTCTGCCCATACGAGTGGCTAGTTCAATAACCTGGTCCAGCGTGACAGCGTGATCCAGTGTAAAGACATAAATCTTTTCCTTTATCAGTGGTTGTAAGCCATCCACAAAAAACTCAAGAAGTAATTCTTCTGAGGGTCATAATAGATCAAAATTCTTCTGTGTAGAGGTCTACCGAACTCTTCTGAACCATATATTGCAGAGTAGTGTATAATTTCAAAATACTTTTGGCCGTCCAAAATCGCGCTAGGAATGCTTCTTTCAATGCATCATATTACAAGTACAAAGTACCACCACATATGAGTGTATCAAGTATGTGGTAACATGGGAAAAAAACTCTAGCTAGCACTAGAGTAAAAAGTGCCCATGTATAGGGAAAAGGTTCACATCAAAGCTACTCGAGGAACACATAAGTGTAACAAACCCCCCTAGAGTGAATAATGTGAATACATACAGGGAGTGACAGATCAACCCCCACAAGGTAATAAGCCTAAAACTTTGCAAACAACTTCAAACTTTTCCCATGGAAGAGCTTTGGTGAATATGTCTGCCACATATCTTGTGTAGGCACATATACCAAATCAATATCTCCTGCATGAAGGCGCTCTCTCACATAGTGATAATGCACCTCAATATGTTTGGCCCATGCATGAAACATTGGGTTTTGTGCAACAGCCAATGCACTTTGACTATCAATGAGAATATGTGTAGCAGCATCAATCTCTATGCAAAGATCCATCAATAGTCGTCTCATCCATATACACTCTACTGTAGCTGTGAAAACAGCTATGTACTCATCTTCACAACTCGATGTTGCCACTGTAGGTTGCGTCTTACTCAACCAAGATATGCATGAGTCTCCAAGGAAAAAGCAATTACCATTAGTCGACATGTGAGTATCAAACCAACCAAATCAATATCTATAAAAGCATGCACACATGGTTGAATATCTCTTCCATAAAGAGACGTAAGCTCAAAGTGCCTTTGAGATATCTAAACACATGTTTCACTGCTTGCCAATGCTTAGTGCCAGGGCTATGCATGAATCGACTCAACTGGGAAATTGCATACTGTATATCCGGCCTTGTGTTGCATGCATATATATAAGACATCCCACAGCTTGCTGTCATTCTTTGCATTTGCTGAATTTTCAACAATAGACATGCCAAATTCCTTCTTCTTTTCATTGCGCTTAGCAAGCTTTTTACACTCATCAATAGTATGACTAGCCTTTTGGCAATATTTTCATTTCTTCTTTTGCAAATTAGCATCATTAGAGAAATGAGTGGAAGAGGAAGGTTGAGGCTTTGGTTTTGATGAACCCAAAGCTTAACCATACTTGCTTTTCTCCTTTTGTGAGATATCAAGTGCTTGCATTCCCTCAATCAAACCATTTCTATTCACTCTAGATTTCTCTTCTTGCAAAAGAAGAGACACAACCTCATCAAATGAATACATATTGGGATTCCCTTTTGCAACAAAATGGAGTGTACTGGCAAAGCTTTGAAAAGATTCTGGTAATCCTTTCAACAATGTAGAGATGAGTGATACATATGGAATAATCTCATCTATGTTTGCCAATTGCTCTTTCAAGTCCTTGATGCATGTCACATACACATCCACAAACTCATTTTTAGCCATACATACATCCTCAAGTTGCTTCCTCAAGTATACAACACGTGCTTCATTATGCATGGCATACAAAGAAGCAAGAGTGTCTCATGCCTGTATTGACGTAGAACATGATCGAATGTGTGGAACTATATGGTGGTTGACAGAAAGTGCAATCAATGCATGAGCTTAAGCATCTTTTCTATCCCATCTAAGCTGCTCTTGTGTAGGTGGAGGAGGAGTAACCATCGTACTTGAAGAAGAAGCTCCTAGACGAGGGGCTAACATTTATAATTTGTTTTACTAATATAATTAAACATTGGAACCCTACAATGGAAGTCCACATGTATGCTTACATCTTCTTGTTCGTTATATCTTGACACTCTTTACATAA
>CM035410.1:127447080-127624580 GCA_020310875.1 Ceratopteris richardii | reverse complement strand
TCATCAAATAATACGAGGAGGAATCATACTTGTTCGTTGGTCTCCTACCACATGTAGATCTTCTCACCCAATGATCTACATTATTTGGCATTGCATCTACATCAAGGGGGCTAATTACATCATCATTAGGGGACTTCTATATATCGTTTCCATCCATGTTTTGAGCATGGTTTGGGGGCTGCATATGTTGGAAAACAATGTCACATCAGTCCAAAATCCATTTAGGGCAGAAACCCTAATTTTGGTACTTGGTCATTTTTGGCACAAAAATGGGTTAAATTTTTATGAGCCTATTTTGTAGAGCTTGAAGAGAGCTTTCCAATGGTATATGACATACAGTCATCAAAGATCAGATTTGGGAGAAAACCCTAACCCTAATTTTCTGCTGATTTAAGGTTTTGACCTCATTCCATAGCTCTCGGCATGAGGATCATAAAAATGTTGTCAGATCATTCATCAGGTAGTCAAAAGTGTGAAAAAGCAGGTCAAGAAGTTATTTTTAAAGTTAGCTAAAAGCAACTTTAAAATAAAGCCAACTCAATTAAAATAAAGCAAAAGCAATTTGAAAAGTGATGTGATTAAAATAAAGCACTTTTTTGTGAGTTTTCCGCATGGAGCTTTAAAACCTATATAAGACAGTCTTGGGTCACTTTGTTAGATATCCTACACCTATTTCAACACAAGCTTTGGAGTTTGGTCCCTCAATAGAGTGGTGCTTCTTAGCACATGGGGCAGCCATGGTGCTATCTTGGAGCATGTTGAGGAGTGGCTATGGAGTTGGAGAAGAGTGTGCTCACACTCTTGCTTATGGAGAGGACTTCCTCTTTGTGTCACTCATATTCACTCTTCTACAACCTATTCGGTCACACATCTCAAGTATATTCAGATTTTTGTCCATACATCTGAATATGTTTGTTACATTTGTACATACACTCTTCCATCTACTTCTGTTCACATAGAGTGGTTGAGAGTTTTGCTTCCACATTGTAAATTGACATTTGTATATATGATAGTGTGAGTAAGCAGTGGCTTACGTAACACTTTACACATGTTGTCTAATCTCTCTCTATCTTTGTCTCATCATTTGTGTCATTAAGTGTGGTATGTTTTCATGTTTTGTCAATATTGGAAGACTGCTAGAATATGTGTTGTAGATCTTGAACCTATGGAATCTTGGACCTATAGAATCTATGTTGAAGATCCTGGACTTATGGAACCTGTGAGATTTGTTATGGGCCTACTAAATTTCCAACATTTGGTATCAGAGCTTTAGGGCTTTGGTATAAGAATTTTAGGCTCTCAGATTCCCAGGTTCCCAGACTTCCGGGTTTACAACATATGATTTAAGAGCATCTTCTAACATTTGACATTTGACATACACACTTAATCTAGATGAGTAGAGATTTGAGAATTAGACAATTCGGTCACATGTTTATGAACGTGGAGTATGAAGTTGATGATCTGTTAGCAGCCAAATACTTTTGAAGAGTATGAAAATACTTTACAAAAGTATTATTTGAAGACCAAGACTTGATGAAGAGAAGGCTACTTCAAATTCAAGGAAAAACTATGGTTTGGAGAAGATGAAGGAATCATATCAACATCAAATCACAAGTATCAGTTTTTACTATCAGATTATCATTTGCAGGTCATATCTTAGAAGAGCAGTTTTGAAGAGGTTTGAAGGATTGAAGGAATGCTTTTATACACTTTCATTATTTGAAAGTTAAAGGCTACATCAAAACAGGTATCTAGAGGTTTTTTTCTAGAGAGTTTTGAGAGATCTCTTTCATGGCAAGAAAGCTCATCTAAGAAGACAAATGTGGAAGAGCATCAGTTTTATTCAAAGTCACCAGGGGACGGGGACGGGTCCCGGGGGCGGTGGTGTCCCCGGGATGGGGACGGTGCCTAGGGTGTCCCGGGGACGCGTCCCTGGGACGGCACCAAAATAATGCTGATTTTTTCAAAATAATTATATGAAAATCATGTAGAATGAATTTGCTAACATATTAAATGATCAATTACAAGAAAACCATTAAAAAAATATGTTTTTTAAGTATAAACAATACACATGTACAAAGCACGCTGATCGTTGAACATTCAAATCTGAAATTTCAGAATTACTCAAGAGTCAAAAGTGACAAGTCATATGTATCTATCATGTCAATTAGTGTGGATACATCAGCATAATCATACCAAAAAGATGTTACATCATGAGAACAAAAAGATGTTACGTCAATGTCAAATGATCATAGTTCATAGCATCAATCGACAAAAAGACTACATCTGGCAGCTGAAGTGAAGCTGAATGAGCTAAAGTGAAGCCTTTTTATGCTTGTAATAGTGGCTCAAGAGGGTTCTAGAAGCCCTAAAAAATGGGCGCCAAAATTTGGGGCAAAAAAAAAATCGAATTTGAAACTCAAAATTCAAAAAAAAAACTCCCGCCGTTCGGCAGGCGTCCCCACAGGCGTCCCCGATTTCTGTTGTCACCGAAAAGCGTCCCCGGGACGCGTCCCCGGGACGGATGCATGTGATGAAGGATGCTGAGGGGACGGCTGCCGTCCCGGCTGCCCGTCCCTCCTTCTAGGTCCTTGGGGACGGCGTCCCGGCGTCCCTAGGGGCCGGGGACGCGTCCCCCTGTGACTTTGGTTTTATTTTCAGCCCCAATCTTGTGTTGTAAGTTGGTTGGAAGTTTTTGCTCACATTTTGTATCCAGAGAAGTAACTCTAGAAAGGTAATTCATCATTTAGACAAAAAGGTTGGTGAATTAAGTCATATCAGTCATATTTGTAGAAGATGTGGAGACTTGGGTTGAGGTTTTGTGTTTGGAAAGGTTACCTCATATTCAGTATTTTCAGAAAACTTCAGAAAATTCAGATTTTTGATGTACTAGTCAGTTGAAGAATCTACTTTCTATGATTGTCTTGATTTTTGGATACATGCTTGTATTCAAAAAGGTGTTCTATTAAATCCTATCACTTGACTGAGAAGTGGAGTTAGCCAAAAGAAAATCAAGCAGGTACTATCACATTTCATTTCACCTGGGTAGAGTATGAAGATATGAAGTATCAACTTGCAGCTTTTGGAGTTCTCAAGGTCAGAGTTTGTCCACTTATGTTTCAAGTAAGAGTTGCAGATTTTGGGAAGGATTTGATTAAAGAGAAGTTTTACAACTTTGTGAGAAGCATGGACACTTGGAGACATTCAGGTAACAAATCAAACATTCGGTCATGAAGGTTTGATGAGAGCAGATTCTACACAGGTATTTTGTTAGAGAGATCATAGATCTAGTATGATCTTGTATGATCTTGATAGATCTTGGATGATCTTGAATGATCATGAAAGATCTTGAGTATTTATGAGTCAGTTGTCTATCCTTTGTTTGTGAAGATTCTCAACATTGGAAGAAGTAAGCCAAAGATTCAGATTCTATCAGATTTGTGTTGCACAGGATCAACTAACCTTATTCTACAATATGGGAAGCTGAAGAGTTACAGTGAAAGCTATTGGGAACTGCATTGCTAATAAAAGGGTTCAGATATTTTGTTTCAAGACACATGTATTGATGATATGGTAGCAATGCTAAATCATGAAAGATCAGATTTATTGAAAGAAGGAAGATGTTCCAGATTTCATAAAGTCTGATATAATTTGAAGAATTCTGGATACTAGTGTTAAATCATCAAGGGGGGTGATGAAACATGAAGACTTATTTTTAGCCATATATGAAAGAATGCAGAGTCATACCTATAAGAATTCCAGGTATTCCTATATCAGGTATTCCTATATTTCCTTTATCGGTTCAGCTTTGAAAGAAGAAGGAAGAAGGAGAATGTCTGGAGAAAGTTCTTGTTAGGTGTTCGTGTTCCTGTTCAGGAGAAGGTTCCAGAATTCTATTGAAGAGAAGCTTGATATTTCAGAGGTATGTTTTCAGATTGCACACATATATGTTTATACCAGGTTCTGAAGGAAAGAGATATGAAAGACTTACAGATAGAACAAGGATGAAGACGTGATGACTTCATAAATATGAGATTTTGGTAAGGCTCATGGAGTAAATTGAGTTGAGTACAGTCAGAGATGAATCAGCTAGTGTTCATAATACACTAAGTTGTGAGTTGTCAGTCACAAGTCCCAGGATTCAGTTCTTGATTATGCTTAGTTTATTTACATGACACAGCAGAAGTAGCTTGAGAAAGCTTTCGTAAGGTAAATGCAAATATGTGGATCCTAGTGTATGTTTTCAGGCTTGAGAAGACAGGGGATAGCAGGTTCAGAGTCAGTACTTGCTACATTTGTTGTCAAGCAAATGATTGCTTGATGAGAACACTACTATATCTAGTTTGCATATTTTCTCAACTATTATGGTTCATATTCAGCAAGTTCAGGTTTTTGAAGTTTGAAGGAAAGTCAAATTCAGTTTTGAAGAAGACTTTTGAAGAAAAAGTTTGAAGATCAATTCGAGAGTACAAGTTTGAAGTTTATGACAATTTGCAGATTAATGAAGTTACATCATCCAGTTCAGTTTGTACCAATATGACATTGCAAGGGGGATTGTTGGAAAACAATGTCACATCAGTCCAAAATCCATTTAGGGCAAAAACCCTAACTTTGGTACTTAGTCATTTTTGGCACAAAAATGGGTAAAATTTTTATGAGCCTATCTTGTAGAGCTTGAAGAGAGCTTTCCAATGGTATATGACATGCAGTCATCAGAGATCAGATTTGGGAGAAAACCCTAACCCTAATTTTTTTGCTGATTTAGGGTTTTGACCTCATTTGATAGCTCTCGGCACGAGGATCATAAAAATGTTGTCAGATCATTCATCAGAAGTGTGAAAAAGCAGGTCAAGAAGTTATTTTTAAAGTTAGCTAAAAGCAACTTTAAAAATAAAGGAAACTCACTTAAAATAAAGCAAAAGCAATTTGAAAAGCGATGTGATTAAAATAAAACACTTTTGTGTGAGTTTGTCGCATGGAGTTTTAAAACCTATACCTATATAAGAGAGTCTTGGGTCACTTTGTTAGGCATCCTAAACCTATTTCAACACAAGCTTTGGAGCTTGGTCCCTCAATAGAGGTGGTGCTTCTTAGCACATGGGGCAGCCATGGTGCTATCTTGGAGCATGTTGAGGAATGGCTATGGAGTTCTTCTTGGAGAAGAGTGTGCTCATGGAGAGGACTTACCTATCAACAGCTTGGTGTGTGGATCAGCCATCTACATAATGTATTTGAAGATTGTCTTCTATATGAAGATTTTGATGTACTTATGGAGAGGACTTCTACAGCAGCAGCTTGGTGTGTGGATCAACCATCTACATAATGTATTTGAAGATTGTCTTCTACATAAAGATTTCGATGTACTTCAAAGACATTGGATGGTGGTTAACATAAGATTTGCATCTTATGTTAAGAATTCAGGTACATATTCTCTTTATGCACACAGGTACTACTTGAAGTATATGGAAGTGGCATCCATATCTGGAAGAGTCATATTCGGCATAGGTACAAGAGAATCAGTACATGTATGCTTTAGGCATATTTGGATGAGGTGTTAGAGAAGATATATTCATCTACATAATGTATTTAAGATTGTTTTCTACATGAAGATTTCGATGTACTTCAAAGACATTGGATGGTGGTTAACATAAGATTTGCATCTTATGTTAAGAATTCAGGTACATATTCTCTTTATGCACACAGGTACTACTTGAAGTATATGGAAGTGGCATCCATATCTGGAGGAGTCATATTCGGCATAGGTACAAGATGTTGAGCTGAGGAGATGTGCTCAGGTGATACAGCAGCTGTGGTAATACCCCCCTTGGTAGAAGGGCTGGAGGTGCAAGGAGCAGCCCACGCAGCAGATAGACAGAGATGGAGAGAGAGAAATTCGAATTTGGAGAGAGGCAGCTTGTTTGGGGGCTTCACTAAAGAAAGAAGTGAGCCCTAAGTTTATTTGAGTTCACTTTTATAGGACCTAGCCAAGTTCACATTGAACTTGGCCAAAAGAATAAATAATGAGTACATTAAGCCTTATAAAAGGCCTATACAAATGTGTACAAATAAGGGGGTCATTTAGGACCTTTACCCCAACAACCTCCCACTTAAAGGCATAAATGACGCCTTTAACCTACGTGACTCCCACCATCTGTATACATAGCTCATGTTGTGCTTTAGACAAGCACTTAGTGAGAACATCTGCAGGATTCTGTGATGTATGAACATTAACAAGTGTGATAAGGCCATCCTCAAGCACTTCTCGAATGAAGTGATATCGCACATCAATATGCTTAGTGCGTGCATGAAACATGGCATTCTTTGCCAAACATATGGCACTCTGGCTATCACAGCCAAGCATAGGTGCCTTGTTTGACAAGCCAAACTCACTGCATAATCGTGCCAGCCATATGGCTTCCTTGGAAGCCTCAGTGGCTGAAATGTATTCAGCCTCTGTAGTGGATAAAGCACCAATCTTTTGCAGCCTTGAGCACCATGAAACAGCACCTCCTGCAAGAGTGAATATGTATCCACTTGTGGATTTACGTGTATCCACATCACCAGCCATGTCAGAGTCACAAAAGCCTTTCAGCTCCAATGGGTCTTTGCCATAGCAAATGCATTTATTTTTGGTCCCCTTTAAGTACCTCAAAATGGACTTTATTGCTTTCCAATGAGCTTTGCCTGGATTGGCCATAAACCGGCTCACAACTCCCACTGAATGGGCAATGTCCGGCCTAGTTGCAACCATAGCATACATAAGTGAGCCACAAGCTGAAGCATAAGGCACATTTTGCATGTCATTGATTGCTTCTTGTGTTTTGGGACAATCTTCCTTGGAAACTTTAACATATGGCTGCAATGGCACTCCAAGAGGCTTTGCATCAGCCATGTTAAATCTGTCCAGCACCTTTTCAATGTATTTTTCCTGCGACAAATACAATATGTGCTGGTCCCTTTGTCTTCTAATCCTCACTCCAAGGACATGCTCTGCTGCCCCAAGGTCTTTCATTGAGAAAGCAGATTTCAGCTGCTGTTTAAGAGCATCAATGGTGTCTCTTTTCTTACCAGCAATCAGCATATCGTCAACATATAAGACAAGAATAATAGGGCTGCCATCTACATCAGTTTTCGTATACAAACAGTGATCAGCATGGCTTCTTTTATACCCTTGTTTGAGCATGAAAGCATCAAACTTCTTGTACCATTGTCTAGAAGCTTGTTTCAGCCCATACAAGCTTCTATTGAGCTTACATACCAAATGTTCCTTTCCAGGAATAACAAACCCCTCTGGCTGTTTCATGTAAAGCTCTTCATCAACATCACCATGCAAGAAAGCTGTATGTACATCCATTTGGTCTAATTCCAAATCAAGAGCAGCTACTATTGCAAATAACACTCGCAAAGTGGTCATCTTCACCACAGGAGAGAATACTTCTTGGAAATCTATGCCTTTGGTCTGGGCATATCCCTTTGCAACCAGCCTTGCTTTGTACTTGGGTTTTCCATCAACTGTTTTGATTTTATACACCCATTTGTTAGGAATGGCTTTCCTTTCTTTGGGTAATTCAACCAAATCCCAAGTATCATTAGCATGCAGAGCTTTAATCTCTTCCTGCATAGCAAGCTCCCACTTGCTGCTGTGTTCACATGCCTTTGCCTCTTTGTATGTGAGAGGCTCACCTTCATCTGTCAACAAAATGTAATGCAATGAAGGATCAAATCTACTCACATTCCTTCTAAGACGAGTAGATCTTCTCACCCAATGATCCACATTGTCAGGCAATGGGTCTACATCAGGTGGTATGATCAAATCATTATTATTATGCTGCTGTCCATTGTTTCCAGCACCATTTTCAGCATTATTATTCGGCTGCATATGCCCTTCAGGAGCCTCATTTTGCTGTCCAACATCTTCTGGCTCAAAAACCACTGGATCGTCAACATTTTCAGTCCTTTGTGGTGCATCCTGAGGGTCAAAATTGGACCTAACAGGTGGCTGGTCATGCTGAAATCTTACCCTTTTATGGTTATCTTTTGAGGCACAATTGTTTTGAAGCAGCCTTGCCTCATTAAAAACAACATCCCGGCTGCGTACGACCTTCTTGAGCTGAGGTATCCAAATCCTGTAGCCCATTTCACCTTCTTCACCATATCCCATGAAGAGGCCTTTAATGGACTTAGCATCAAGCTTGTTTCTCAGCTCAGGCCTTATATGCACAAACGCCTCGCAGCCAAAGACACGTAAGTGATCATATGAAGCAGGTTTGCCAGACCAAACTTCTTCAGGGATGTCACCTTTTAAAGACATGTGAGGGGATCTATTGCACACATGTACTGCAGTTTTGAGTGCCTCTCCCCAAAATCCACGAGGGAGATTAGCTGTGGACAGCATGCATCTCACCCTCTCACAAAGTGTCCTATTGTAACGTTCAGCCACACCATTAGAAGAGGGGCTGTATGGAACAGTAAGCTCCCTCTTAATGCCCAAATTTTCACAAAATTTCTGAAATTCAGCACTTGTATACTCACCACCATTGTCCGTACGCAAGCATTTCAGCTTTCTACCTGTTTGGGTGGTCACAAATGCATGAAAACGCTTAAACGCAGCAAATGCTTCATCCTTTGATTTAAGCAATTGAACCCAAATTTTTCTAGAAAAATCATCAACAAAGGAGATGAAATATAAAGCACCCCCCATAGATTTGGTGGGCATGCTACATACATCAGAATGAACAAGATCAAGTACACAAGACTTACGAGACACACCAGAATAAAAGGAACGTTTTACTTGCTTTCCATATTGACATTCATTACAAAAGTCAAGCTTTGTGCCTTTAGCATCAAGCTTCTTTAAGTTACAAAGCCTAGTGAGACCCTTTTGGCTCATATGGCCAAGTCTCTTATGCCACAACTCCATATGGGAGTGAACTTCAGCCAAAGCAATGAACTTGCCTGATAAGGCCTTTCCATGCAAGCAATAGAGAGTTCCCTTCTTTGTGCCTTTCACAATCAGCCTTGAACCTTTAGTCATTTTCCATGATCCTTTCTCAAAGAGAATGCTATAACCATGCAAATCCATTTGACCCACAGAAAGCAAGCTCTTCTTGATCCCTGGTACATAACGCACATTATGCAAGACAAGCTCATTAGTGCCATTTGTAGCGAAATGCACTGTGCCAATACCCTCAATGGAACATGCATGATTGTTTCCAAGGTATACATGGCCATGGCTTCCTGCAATAAAAGTAGAAAAACACTCCTTGATAGGAGTCACATGGAATGAAGAACCAGAATCTACTATCCAAGTCTGGGCCAATGCATCATTGACGGTCAGCAAAGCATCTATGACATCACTCTTAGTGATTGACATGTCCTGTGCATGAACATTTAGCGAAGGATCAAATGCATGAGTGTCATCAGCTGAGAAAGTAGCGCATAAAATGTCCTCTGCATCTGCATCTGACAGCTCCTCTATGACTACACTAGAAGCCACATTGGCCTTCTCCTTGTCCTTTTGGCTGTCCTGTGCATCAGTCTTGTCTTCTTTCCTGTCCTTCTTCTTATCTCCAGAATTCTTCTTCCTATCAAGCTCTGCTTTGTAATAGCGGCAATCGGGTTTCTTGTGACCTTTCCTGCCACACTGATAGCATGTCACATCATTGCTTTTGCCTTTGCTGCTATTCCCCCTTTCCCTGCTTTTACTCTTATTCCTCTGTGCATAATTACTCTTCTTATCTGTCCTGCCTCTAACCATGTTGGCTGAGCTACCTCCTTCTCCACCTGCTTTTCTCCTGATCTCTTCATTAAGAATAGAACCCCTAACACCATCAAAAGTCAAGTTGGGGTTATTGGACAATGAGACTACCAATGTCTCCCAAGAGTCAGGCAATGTCATAAGCAAGAAAATGGCTTTAAGCTTATCATCGAAAGGAGGCATTCCTGAGTCCTGCAACTGTGACAAAGTACCTGTAAACGATGACAAGTGTTCAGCTGCACTCTTGGACTCATCAAGCTGCATGCCAACAAGCTTCCGCATCATGTGTACTTGGTTAACAGGCGTAGTATTTTCATACGTCGCCTTGAGTTTTTCCCATAACTCAAAAGCAGTGGTCAAACCTTTGAGATCTACTAGAATCTCATCGGATACAGCCATCTTAATGTATATAATGGCCTTCTTGTTCAAAGTAAACCATGCATCTTCCGACATGTCCCCTGGTTTCAAGAAGAGGATTCCCTGAATTCTCTCCTTCCATAAGTCAAAACCTGTTCCCTCAAACCGTCGAATCTCAAATAGATTCTTCACATCTGAGGAGGATGACGCCATAGTTGCACAATGAAAAAACCTGCTGGAATTTTGGGCAAATGCACCAAAATCAAAGTGCAGCCTCCAAAAATGATGCACTACAACTCCAAACGGTCACAGGAGCAATTTGGGACAAAAATGGGGTGATTCTGGGCACAAAACTGATCTCTGAATTTTCTTTAGATGCATGTAGGAGCAAAAGCCCCAGTTTTTGCCACTGTTTTACAAGAAATTATGGCAAAATACTCCACAACTTCTCATACATAGGTCAATTTTGCTGAAACTATAGAAATTATAGCAAAATGTATCTCCCACTATGTGTGCTCAGCCAGTTGAGAGTGAGAAGACCTGCAAAAACTCAGAAATTTGCTGGAAAATCTGATATTTTGCTGAAAAACACCTGTTCTTGCCGGAAACTTTGAGATTTTGCTGAAAAACACCTGTTCTTCGCAATAAAATCAGAGAAAAAACACTTTCTTCGCGACAAAAAGCTGGAACATCACTGAAAATGATGGTACAACAGATTTTGGACCCTTTCTTCGCGATGAAACTTGATGATTTTGCCAAATGGTGAGTGTATGCTGCTGTAGAGAACCTGCGCAGCAGATTTGAGGCCCAATATAGGCTCTGATACCAGTTGTTGAGCTGAAGAGATGTGCTCAGGTGATACAGCAGCTGTGGTAATACCCCCTTTGGCTGAGTAGAAGGGCTGGAGGTGCAAGGAGCAGCCCACGCAGCAGATAGAGATGGAGAGAGAGAAATTCGAATTTGGAGAGAGGGGCTTCACTAAAGAAAGAAGTGAGCCCTAAGTTTATTTGAGTTCACTTTTATAGGACCTAGCCAAGTTCACATTGAACTTGGCCAAAAGAATAAATAATGAGTACATTAAGCCTTATAAAAGGCCTATACAAATGTGTACAAATAAGGGGGTCATTTAGGACCTTTACCCCAACACAAGAGAATCAGTACATGTATGCTTTATGCATATTTGGATCAGGTGTTAGAGAAGATGTATTTGTCACGGGAGCACTAGAGTGTGCTCTCTGACTACAATAGACAAGATTTCCGAAATACACTTATGATTACAAGAACACCCACGAAGGGAAAATGATACAAGAATATACGACGGATACAAGACGTCCCACAACCAGGGACCGATAGGTATGGAAAACTCGACCAGAGATGATATAGGAGATCCCCGGGATCGTAGGTAGGAAACAAGATATCTCGATTACAAGAATTTCCCTCAGGGATATGAACTGGATACAAGAAATAACTAGAAAGGATCTCGTACTACGAGATTACAATAGGACAAGAAAGGATGTCCACAATACAAGACTAGACAAGACTAGAGCTAGAAACAAGACTAGAACTTGAACAGGAACTTGAACGTACTTACTTGGAGGTCACGACTCCTTGAGCTCCCAAGACTGGCATTTGCAAGACTGATTATGAATGTGGCCAACCCCTCCTTATATAGGTTTTCAAGGGCGGTTCATGAAAGGCGGTTACGAATTGATGATGTCATCAATTCGAAACATGAGCTCTGGATATCCGAATCAGGCAAGTAGACAGTCGATCTTAGGGTTTTGGCACGTTTTGGACGTAATGGAAGCATTAGTTTCTCCTAATTCTGAACCAATCATGAGATACAAGGTTCACATGGAATCTAAGGTTCAGGATGGTTTCCTTTATCCATGACATTACCTCCCCCTCAAGCGACGAGTTCCACGAGGAGCGGTCATGTTATCTTGTCTTTGCTTCGTTGGATTTCTCTTGTGGAATTCTCGAACTTTGATTGGTGCTCTCTGAAGGTTTTCTGCAGGTTCTTAAGTACGATCACTGATGTCATACCCTTTCCAATGAATAAGGTATTCCAATCTTCCTCGGGATATTCTGGAATCTAGGACATGCTCAACTTCAAATTCTTCATGATCATCAATCTCGATAGGTGGAGAAGGACTAGGTCTCTCCCCCCTCAAGGGTGAAATTTGATATGGTTCCAACATCGATACATGGAAAATTGGATGTATTCTCATAGTACTTGGTAGCTGGAGCTTGAAGGTGACTGGATTAATCTTGGCCAAGATGGTAAATGGACCAAATCTTTGATGATCTAACTTTGCACAAGGTCTTGAGGTTTGCAAATTGTTTCTGAGTAACCATACTTTATCCCCAATTTGATACAATGGATTCTGGACACGATGTTGATCTGCATAGTACTTATATTGTTCTTGAGCTTTATGGATCTCTTCCTTGAGTTCTTTGTGAATGTCCATCAGGTACTGGGCCTTGTCTCTAGCAGCTGGGTTCTTTACATGATTAGAGAGTTGTATATCCATTCTTGGATGTTGTCCATAATTTGCAAAGAAGGGAGTCTGCTTGGTAGATCCATGAACACTATTGTTATAAGCAAACTCTGCAAAGGGTAAAAGCTCAAACCAATCATTTTGATGATAGTTGCTAGTGCAACGGAGATATTGCTCCAAGACTTGATTCACCCGTTCTGTTTGTCCATCAGTCTATGGATGATTTGCTGTGGATAGTTTAACTTGAACACCAAGGAGCTTGCAAAGACTGTTCCAAAAGCTGGATATGAACTGTGGACCTCGATCACTGACAATATCATCAGGTAATCCATGAAGCCTAAATATATACCTGAGAAAAAGTCTAGCAGTGGCTGCGCCTGTGATTGCCTTGGTAGTTGGAATGAAGTGTGCCATCTTTGTAAATCTATCCACAATAACAAGAATGGCATCATACTTATCTGACTTTGGTAGATCTGTGATGAAATCCATAGACAATGAAGCCCATGGCCTTTCTGGAATAGGTAGAAGTTGCAAGAGGCCATGAGGTTTATGTCGGGGTATCTTGGATCTATTGCAAGTATCACAGGTTCAAATGTATTCTTTGACTTCCTTCCACATCTGAGGCCACCAAAAGTCCCTTGATATGAGTTCTATTGTTTTATTCACTCCAAAATGTCCTGCTGCAAGGTTGTCATGGCGTTGTTGAAGTACTTGGATCCTGGGTTTTCCTGGAGGGACATACAATAGGTTCTTATAGACTAGTAACCCATCTTTTTCCTGAAATTCGTTTACTTCTTGGAATTTTCCTTCTTGAGCTTTCTGCTTAACGTTACAAAACAATTCATCCTGTGGTAGATTCTCACGGATCAACTGATTCAAGGCCGAATCTTCATGATGGCTCGAAGAGATAGCTGCGAACTGGAGATGCTCAGGCTTGAGTAATACATTCTCTTGTTGATCAAAGGCCTCTTCACCCTTCTTTGGTGCAAGGTAAGATCTTCTGGACAGGGCATCTGACTGACATTGATGACGTCCTAGACGATATGTGATGACAAAGTCGAATCTGGATAAAAAGTTACTCCATCGAGATTGCCTTCTATTGAGAACTTGGGTGGTCATAAAATATTCTAGGTTCTTGTGATCTGAATACACAATGACTTTATGAGATGCTCCTTCTAGGTGATGACGCCAGGTATCAAACGCGTCTACTATGGCAAGAAGTTCTTTATCATGAATTTCATAATTAATTTCTGGAGGGGAAAACTTCCTTGAATGATATGCAACTGGATGTAGGTGTCCATCATCTCCATATTGGGAAAGAATGGCCCCTAGAGCAAAGTCTGATGCATCTGTCTCAAGGAAGAAGGGCTTACTGGAATCAGGATGAACTAGAATTGGGGCGGTAGTGAATGCTGATTTCAATGTCTGAAAGGCCTTTTCTGCTTCTTCGGTCCATGAGAATTTGGAGTTCCAGGTAAGCTTGGTAAGAGGTGTTACTATCTTGGAGTAATCTCTGATGAATATCCTGTAGAAATTGGCAAACCCCAAAAAACATTGTACATCTCGAACACATGAAGGTGGTTGCCAATCAAGGATTGTCTCGATCTTCTTAGGGTCCATAAAAATTCCTTTATCTGATACAATGTACCCTAAAAATTCCACTTTTCTTATGGAAAGAGCACTTCTCCAATTTCGCGTATAATCCTTTTTCTCTTAGTTTCTCTAAGACTGTCTTTACATGGCATTCATGATCTTCTAGATTTTTGGAAAATATCAAGATATCGTCAAGGTATATTACAACAAAATCATCTAAATATTCTCGGAAGATATCATTCATCATATGTTGGAAGAGAGCTGGAGCATTTGTGAGACCAAATGGCATAACTACATATTCAAAATGGCCGTACCTTGTCCGAAATGCTGTCTTCCATTCGTCTCCTTCTCTGATCCTGACAAGGTTGTAAGCTCCTCGAAGGTCAATCTTCGTGAAGAATTTTGCTTTTCCAAGGCGTTCCAAGAGCTCGGATATGAGTGGTAGAGGGTATCTGTTCTTTATAGTGACTTTATTCAATCCACGATAGTCTACACACATCCGGAGAGTCCCATCCTTCTTCTTTACAAATAAGATAGGAGCTCCTGCTGGAGACTTTGAGTGTTTGATAAACCCCTTTGCTAGATTCTCATCAATGTTCTTGCGTAGTTCTGTAAGTTCCTCTGAGGATAGTCTGTAGATTGGTCCAAAGGGCGGTTGTGCTCCCTCTTGAAGTTCTATGGCACAATCATAGGGTCTATGCTCTGGAAGGATGTCTGCATTCTTCTTTTCAAAAACATCTTCAAAGCCTTTGTACTGATTGGGTAGCTGCACTGGATCATCTTTCTTAGATTCTTGAGCTGGTATGGCATAGATCATATATGTCAGTTCCTTCCTTACTGCATGTATGAAGACTTTGGCTTCGACATATGTTGGGTTCTTCTGGATATCTCGAGCGGTAATTTTATTATTCTCCCAATTAATTTCTGGATTATGTTTCTTTAACCACGGCATTCCGATGATAACCATATTTACTGGACTGGATATTACATTGAAACATATGTGTGAATCATGGTCACCAAGATGTACTCTTAGTGGTATGGTTTCCATGGTTATATTCCCCGAAGCTAGAGGCCGTCCATCTACTACTTCAGCTACTACTAGTCTGTTCTTCCGAAGTATTGGAATTCCATGTTTCTTAACGAGTCCTTCATCAATGAAACATGAGGACTCTCCTGAATCTACCAGAGCTATAAGGGAAAGGGTCTTCTTAGACATGATTAACTTGACAGGGGCAAGACATGTTTCTACGGGTGTGGATGGAATTATGAGACCCTTTCTTATATCATGGTCCGGCTGTATGGTCTCTTTTACAACTGGACTTACTCGTTTCCCTGCTCTACAAGGGTGGCTGCGACTTTGGAGTTCGTTCTCTTGTTGGGACAATTAACTTCAATGTGGCCAGGGTTTCCACAATATAGACATAATTTGTTATCCCTCCTTCTTTGTTTCTCTTGTGGTGTTAGAGGCTGGAACCTAGTTACATCTATCTGCATAGGTTCGGACATAGGCTCATCTCTAGGAGTAGGCTGGAAAGGTTTCCATTGGCGAGGTCTTCCTTCTACTTGTTTTTCTTGTTTCCTTTCAAAAAGGCGGTTATCACATTGAATGGCTTGGTTGATGTATTCATTCAATGTCTTCACCTATGGCATCGTGAGTAGAAAGAAGGTCCTTCACATCATCCCTTAAGCCCCATCTAAATTGGCTTATGAAATAATCTTCATGCCAAGTGAGGTCACATATCAATTGTCTAAATTCTGATGCATAGGTAGAGGCAGGGCGGTTACCTTGACGTAGCTTCCGAAGTTTTGTTTCTGCCACTCGACTCGTGTCTGCATCTCCAAATGTAGCGATGAGCTCTTTAACAAACCCCTCATAGTCATGAAGTACGGCCAGATCCTTCTCCAGGATTGGGGCGAACCATGATAATGCTTGACCATAGAGCAAGGTTCCAACAAAACCGACCTTGGATGCATCATCAGGGTATCTATCAGGCTGCATACAGATGTACAATTTGACTTGTTGCAAGAATCCCCGGAACTTTGTGCGATCACCATCGAACTTTTCTGGCATGCAGATCTTCGGTTCCCTCATGAAGGATGTACTAGGTCGTTGATTTACTTGCATACTCCCTTGATTTGTCTGAAGACTCCCGATTCGTTCTTGTAATTCTTGGAGGAGTGCACCTACATGCCTTGGATGTCCCATCTCGATTTGTGTCTGTCGATGAGTTAGGTCTTCGACTTGTTGTTGGAGACTCTGAAGTGTTGCTACAATCTGTTCATAAGCATTCTCCATGATGATTGGTCTTGGATTGAAGCTGGTCTTGCCAAAATGTCAGGGGAGACACAATGCTCTCTGACTACAATACACAAGATTTCCGAAATACACTTATGATTACAAGAACACCCACGAAGGGAAAATGGTACAAGAATATACGACGGATACAAGACGTCCCACAACCCGGGACCGATAGGTATGGAAAACTCGACCAGAGATGATATAGGAGATCCCACAACCCGGGATCGTAGGTAGGAAACAAGATATCTCGATTACAAGAATTCCCCTCAGGGATATGAACTGGATACAAGAAATAACTAGAAAGGATCTCGTACTACGAGATTACAATAGAACAAGAAAGGATGTCCACAATACAAGACTAGAGCTAGAAACAAGACTAGAACTTGAACAGGAACTTGAACGTACTTACTTGGAGGTCACGACTCCTTGAGCTCCCAAGATTGGCATTGGCAAGACTGATTATGAATGTGGCCAACCCCTCCTTATATAGGTTTTCAAGGGCGGTTCATGAAATGCGGTTATGAATTGATGATGTCATCGATGATGTCATCAATTCAAAACATGAGCTCTGGATATCCGAATCAGGTAAGTAGACAGTCGATCTTAGGGTTTTGGCACGTTCTGGACGCAATGGAAGCATTAGTTTCTCCTAATTCTGAACCAATCATGAGATACAAGGTTCACATGGAATCTAAGGTTCAGGATGGTTTCCTTTGTCCATGACAGTATTCATATGAGTTTGAGGATTTCTGGCAGCAAACTTGTTAGCATTCTTTGCTACTTTTGTAAGTTTGTGATCTTTTCACACACGTATCTAACTTAGGGCCTTCCATAGCCTAAGGTTAGATGAGGGTTTGCTGATTATCAGTTTTAGACTGATCCTTCCTCTTTCTGTCACTCATATTCACTCTTCTACAACATATTCGGTCACACATCTCAAGTATATTCAGATTTTTGTCCATACATCTGAATATGTATGTTACATTTGTACATACACTCTTCCATCTATTTTTGTTCACATAGAGTGGTTGAGAGTTTTGCTCCCACATTGTAAATTGACATTTGTATATATGATAGTGTGAGTAAGCAGTGGCTTACGTAACACTTTACACATGTTGTCTAATCTCTCTCTATCTTTGTCTCATCATTTGTGTGATTAAGTGTGGTATGTTTTCATGTTTTGTCAATATTGGAAGATTGCTAGAATATGTGTTGTAGATCCTGAACCTATGGAATCTTGGACCTATGGAATCTATGTTGAAGATCCTGGTCTTATGGGACCTGTGAGATCTGTTATGGGCCTACTTCATTTCCAACAGCATGTTCCCGAAAAGAGCATCATTTTGTCGTATGATGTGGCTCAATAACAATTAGCTGATAATCATATGCAGCCATATGTGGAGCATCCAAGGGGTCATTTTCAAGCTTGATAGCTGGCTGTACATGCTGAAATTTGGCCTTCTTGGTTTTTAAGGCCGAGAATCAATATAGAGACAAGACATGAAATAGAGACAAGAGAGAGGAAGACAAATTCATAGAGATGGAGCAAAGCTCCACATATAAGCCATATATTCCAAAACGTGAAGTACTTGAATCATGAATGTTACATAGGATCATAAAAATATGCATATAAATGCACATGCTTATGCCTATTTTCATAACTTCACAATCTCCATGTGTAGAAGATGACCTCCTCCAAGTGTAGATAAGCTCCAAGTTGATGCGCTCCTTATGATTGAAGAAGAAATACAAATCCTAGTTGCTACACTGCTTGATGAAATATAATAGACTCTAGTTTCAACTCCTCTAAGCAAGCTCATGACTTGCTCCATGAAGTGATGAATAAAATGCTTCTTATGATGCTTTTTATAACTTTATGTAGCCCACGAAAAAGCTTATGTAAAAGTTGGCATAGACTTAAAAAAAAAGTGAAAAAATCGTTTTCGTGTAGTTTTCTCAAAATTTGTGGGACTAGTTTTTTTCTTTGATTTTTGCACAATGAATGGCTTTTTATTGTTGGTTTATGATCGTGGATCCTGATCTATGGGTGCTTGCCACATGTCATTAAAAATATTAACTTTATGTTGACTTACTAAAAAGTTTTGACCCATGACTTGTGAACTAGGGTTTGACTTTTGCCTACCAAAAACTTTGTCTAAATTGCGTGTATAATATATGAATAGATAGCTCTTGAGATTTACTATTCAAATTTGAAATAAAGAATTCTTCCAGATTTTGATAATTTTGATCATATTTTGACTTGATTTGACCATAGTTGACTTCGCCCAAATATGGTATTTTCTGATACTTTCTTGGAACTTGTGCAACCCTTTTGTGGAAGGTTTCTATTTTCAACAATCCTCCCGAACTTGACACAAGGGGTATATGCCAAGATAGGTATATATTTTTTTGGCAGATAATATTTGAGAACTTTTTGATGTATGTACCTTTTGTGGAAGGTTTCTATTTCCAACAATCCCCTTCTAACTTGACACAAGGGCTACATGCCAAGATGGTAATATATTTTATTGGAAGATAATATTTGAGAACTTTTTGGTGTACGTGCCTCTATAATGTTTAATAGATCATGCCAAATGTCCACAAACAAACGTAAGGACTTTGTACATGAAGAGTGCTCCCATCATAGTCACTAGGAAGTGGTGGCATGTCTCGAGAACGGTGACATCTCGAGGTCGAGAACGGGACCTAACTGTCTCGACGGCCTTAATTTGAGACGGCACTCAAAATATGCTGATTTGGAGACCAATTCTAAATAAAGACCATTCATAATTATTTTGTTAACGTACAAGAACACAAATAAACAAGAAAATAGTAAAAACAAGTTTTTTTAAGTGAATTATACGAAAGCATGTGGTGTGTACTTTATCGCAACTTGTTGCATTATAGATAAACATTGAACAATGGCTTATAAGTTAAACGTTAATCAAACTCTCACTTATATGGAAGACAACATTGAATAACCACATCAATGATCACCCATCATAAGCAATATGTAAGGGCCAAGGCACATCTATGTTACCATGATTTCATGAAAAAGGATTACGTCGATGTAGGATGATCAATGATCAATCATAGTAGCTTCTTGATCACCATTACATATAAAAAAGAGTACATATCATGAATAAAATAAAAAAGATATAGCCATGGTCCATATGGCATACATAGATGATAGAGAACTCTAAGTATGAAGGAGAAATTAGAATTCAAGTTGGTGGTCGGTGCTTCAATAGTGGAGGTAGTAGCCCAAAAGATTAAAAAGCATATACACCTTTCAAAAAAAAACTATGAGTAAGTTAGGACGTTCAAGAGTACCAAGGTTTTTAATTTTCCATGAAACACTTTTTTTTACACTACGCGTGGTACAACAACAAATGAAGAAACCTTAAATTGAAAGCTTATACTCACAAAATCAGCATGCAATGTGAGGAAGAAGGAAGGATAGGTTGCCAAAAACTCCAAGTTTGCATATACTCCTGTGAGAGTCCTTGTAGCTCTTAATCCTAGAGCTTGTATGAGAGTAGATCTCAAAAACTTGATGCTGAAAGTGTGCAATGAGCCCTTTATTTTTAGTATGAGATCTCCAAAAAGCTTATGAAAAGCTAATTTGAAAAGCTCCAAAAAGGTAAATCTTGTGTCAAAGTTTTCGAAAATCCTTCACTATGCTTTTCCATGACTTAATATGTGCCATTGATTGATTATGAGATGAAAAGCACATGGAAAGCAGAAATTAGGGGTTGACTTTTGGTTGACTTTCTAGTGCATGATGGTGCAATGTTATGTACCATTAGAAAGCTCTTAGAGAGTACTATCCGATGAGCCAATAATAATTATTTACCATCTTTGACCAAAATTTGACGAAGTCCGAAAATTAGGGTTTGTGGATTTTTGGCAATGTTAGGCATTTTGACATTGTTTTCCAACAAAAACTTCTCCAAATCTGCACACTGTCCTCCAAGAGTCGTCCTAACTTAAAACCCTAGAGCTTGTGTGAGAGTAGGCCTCAAAACTTGATGCCTCAAGTAGTCGACTATGCCTTCTTTATATAGCCATGAGCCAAGCAAAAAACATAATGAAAAGCAAGACTAAAACTTATGAAAGCTGCCTTTATGAAACTTTTTGCACCTAATTTCGGAAAAGGTACTATTGATTGTGCATTTGATTTATTCGATTCGCTTTTCAACACATGCTTTTGGTTCGATTAATTGTGAGCCCTGGGATTAGATGCTTTTTCAACTTAATATCTCAGCCATTGAATAAAAATAGATGAAAAGCAACTTCAGAAAGCAAAATTCAGGGTTTGACTTTTGGTTGACTTTTTGGTATTGGATGGTGCAATGTTATATACCATTAGAAAGCTTTGAGAGGGGTACTATCCAATAAGCTAATAAAATTTTCCAACCATTTTTACCAAAATTTGACTAAGTACCAAAATCAGGGTTGCTGAAATTTTAGCAATTTTAGGGCATTCTGACATTGTTTTCGAACAAAACCACTAGCCATCTAATAGTGTGTTACCACAATTTTCTGCAGTTCTTTCTTTCCTGCTATTTCCCTACTGCAGTTCTTTTACTTCCCACACCCATTTGCTAGAGTTCCAGGACTTCTGCCAGAAATGTGTATATATGTACATGTATGTATGTGAAATATGTTTGATTAGTTGTTTGGGTCTGCTTGCTTCAATATATACTGAGTGTTCATGTAAGGAGTTGGCAGTTTGTGTTATTAGTGGCAAGAGAATCTTAATATACAGCATCAAAGTCAGATGGATACTCTAGCTTTCGACTTCAATTTTTTTAAAATTTCAACAAACTTGATTGTACGAATGTTTCAGGCTGCTGCTCAGGCAATAGCGGAGTACAACTACGCCAAAAAACAAAGGCGTGAAGCAGCAGCTGAAGCCAAGGCACTTTCATTTTCTCAGAAAGAAAAACGAAAGCGTAATTTCGGGCAGGCAAGCAGGGGCAAAAACTATGTTGAAGAAGAAAAGAGGATATTGAGGGATCAGGGTGTGTATTCAGGGTTTGATGTGTAGAATTAATTCCTTCTCAGGCCCAAGTCAAAATGAGGCTAGTCCTTTCAGTAAAGTATCTTTTGCTTTTTTAACTATACTGCATGGAGTATGATCCCTATGCTTGAGTTGAGATGATGACTAATGCTGTTGATGAAATGTGTTGGGGTCTTTGCTGTACTGCATGAGCTTTTGGGTATCTGCAGTCCACAGCACCTTGGAAATGCATATACTTGTACAGACACAAATTAATTTTTAAATGATCTCTCTCTAATGGTTTCATCAGAACTTGTTGCATGGAAGATTCATAACATAGGCATTATATTGTTGTTTAAGCCTGCTGTAAATTTTCGCTTTGCAAAAGCCCAATATGCAATTCAAGCTTAAGCTTCTAAAATTTTGTTGCATAATGTATGCATGTGTATGCTTTGTGTTGTGTTCTTTATTGTAGTGTGTGTGTGCTTATCCTCTGATCTGAATGGTGTAGTGAATTTTTTCTCCTCTCCCCCCCCCCCCCCCCCCCCCCCCCCCCCCCCCCCCCCCCCCCCACATTTTCCCCCCACCTTTTCCCTTTTCTTTTCTTTCAAACCAAACAAAAAGAAAGTTTCTAAAGCTTTATTTATTTACGGTTATGTTTTCATCATTTTTGGAGTATTGTATGCTCTTTTATGTCCGTTTTGAGTATTAGATATTGTCTTACCTATGGGTGGAACTATGAAGGAAAAGGTCATGCTGGGTCATGTGTTTGTGTAGTGCTGTTACATGTGTATGCCATCCCATCACCCACCTATCTACCCACTCAAAAAATGAAGAAAAAGAACCACCTACTCGCCCACCCACCCACCCATGCAGAAAAGAGACGAAGGCCATCACGATGGTCCATACTAATTAATGGTATGTTGCTTATGCATACTGTAACGGAAATATAATGACATCCACATTTTTTCTAATGGTTTTTATTAAAATTTGTGTATTTAGTGTTATTGAGTTTAACGTGTCTGAAGGAAAATAGTCATGCAGGGTCATGTGTTTGTGTAGTGCTCTAACATGTGTATGCTATCCCATCCCCACCCATCTATGCACTCACAAAAGAAAGAAAAAAAGGCACACCAAAAAAGAAAACCATACTAATCAATGGTACTTTGCATATGCTCTGTAATGGAAATGCAATGATACCCACTTTTGTATGCACGATCTTTATTAAAACTGCAGTATTTATTGTTATTGAGCTCACAAAAGAAAGAAAAAAAGTCACACCAAAAAAGAAAACCATACTAATCAATGGTACTTTGCATATGCTCTGTAATGGAAATGCAATGATACCCACTTTTGTATGCACGATCTTTATTAAAACTGCAGTATTTATTGTTATTGAGCTTAACATGGGGATAGCCTATGCACCATTTGAGTATTCCCTGGACTCGTGATTTCTATCAGAACTTCAGTATTCAGTGTATAGCCTATGCACCATCTTGGGTGTTCCCCTACTTATCTAGACATTATTGAAGATTTTTTTACCTTAGGATGAGCTTTCAATTATGTGTTAACATGACATTTTTCTTTTTTCAGTGGGTTTGTGAATGTCAACTGTGATCAATCATCAGTGTTCTTGCTCATAACATGGAACATGAATTTGATGTTTGAAAGTGTTTCTATAGAAGGTTCGACTTTTCAATTACCTCCCCTTTTGAGTCTTATTTTACCTTTCTTATGTTTTCCATTTAGACATGACCATGGTAAGGATTTCCTATCATGATGACTCCTATTTCTGGTTTGTTTGCGCATACCCATTTGATAATTGCTGGACATGCTATGCACTGGTGTGAACCCAATGAGCGAATCTTGTCGGGATAGGCTTTGGTAATGATGAGTCAGTCTTTGGCACCATTGGAACATCCCATCATAATTTGTAACAAGCCGTGCTGGTAAATTAGGTCTAGTGGACCAGCAAAATATAACACTGTTGGGTTAGGCATTGATTAGTTCCAGTGCATTGGGGCGATATGCGACTTGTCAAGTTTTGGGTTATTGGGATATCATCTGATGGTACTTTTTACGGTTGATGACACACATTGGATACAGGAGCAACTATACCTCGCAAATCATAGGTGGGCCAACAAACAAGTGATTCATGGATGCTGTGTTTGATCCACATTCAGTTCAAGGACTGATTAAAAGGAGATGGTAAACAATCAACATGTCAAATCAGCATACATCAGTGGATGTATCTATATTCCTCAATAAAAGATGAACCCTGTATATCATACTATAAAAAGGGGACGCAAGGCCATTCCTAGAAGTGTGAAAAAGAACACTAGTGTAAAATAAGGGTAGTAGCGTAAGAGATAAGGGCACTATGCAGAGTCCCATAAATGAGAGTATTTTATTTTTTATCAAACAAGATGCCATAAATAACCATTTCCTCGCATCACTGCATCCTCTCACTAGGCTCCCATTTTGTTTCCCCATGATGATGATGAATATAGAATAAAAACTTTTACAATCTCGTAGCAACGCTTCTTGCTTTCTCTATCACCCCTTTTAAAGCAAGCTTGTGCATGTCCATGATGTGATTGAAAAGCAATACTTACAGAAGCAGATCAAATGAATAAACAAAATTCCGAATCCATCTTAACATTGCAAGTTAACCTTGTCAAGAACATTGTTAGGGAGGATACAATATCTATGGATTTTGAAAGTATTCAAGAACTTCCTCATGTTCATTTCAACAGCCTCTCATCTATGTCCAACATTGCTAGCTTGTTCAGTTGAAGCATTTGCTATGTTGATGGGAGGGGCATGTGTTCAACCCCTATGGATAGAGCTTGCAAGATGCCCCTCATCCACTTGATAACATGAGATAGAATCCAGCCCTTTCACAGATTTTTGGGATTTCAAGCACTCTCATTCAATCTAGTCTCCTAGTCTGGCTTTGGTGTCGTCCTTACCCTTAGCAAGCCTTCGATCTCTATCATTCCTAGTTGATGATAGACATTCAACCCTTATTTTTGCGGAATTTGGTGGATCCTATGGGTGTTACGCTCTTCACTATTGTACTTTCCATTAACTAAAGGTAATACAAAGAGTAGATTAAAATCCTTCCTAGTTTCTGATTTATTAACTTCTCCAAAGAAACTCTGCACTTAGCATTCCATTGTGTCTAGTTCCACACTACAATTAGACTTTAAATGTATGGACTAACATGGTCAATCTTTAACAAAGCATCAGAAGAATAGATATCGCCTACAAATCATCATAAAAACTAATGTTTCTAGTTATAGAAAGAGGTTGATCATACTCCAACCAAAGCTATGTGTGGGTGTGAGAGTTGGAGCAGATGAAGGTGGGCATATGTGCTTCTACATGCTAGAGAGAAAGAAAAAGGGAAGAGAATGTCAAATTAACATCTATGAAGAGCCAAAATGGTTCATGAGAGGAAGTCAGATAACCACATGGGCATTTGACCGATTATCATGAATCAAAAATATAAAAGTGCAAACTGATGATAAATGCATGTGATAGTGCCAATGAGAGAGAAAGTGCTGAAGAGCTCAGTCTCCTTTCTAACAGATTTGCCAATGACGATGCAAGTTTATTACACATTTCCTCTTGCATGCGCTTTAGTTCTTCAATGCCTAAGCAAAGCTAAACATTAATGGCTAATACCAATAGATGCAAAGACTATTATCCAACTGTTAGTCCTCTGTAATCTAGAATGACTAAACTAGGGGTTCTTGGGTGGTAGTTCACAGATTAATTCCCGTAAACTATTACTTTTCCACTTCGGCCTTCACACATTACTACTCCAACATATGATTCCACAAAAACTCTCACACATACATGCGGATATCAATTTCTGAAACTTCCTCTTTATTCCGATACTTCTGTGAATTTCACACTAAGTATTACTTAACTTTATCACTGCTTTTGTTTCAACAATTAAATGTTACCTCCCTCGATCGTATGCAATTACAGAACAATAGCACCACAAATTTAACATTCAATTTAACTTCCACAGTTAACTCCAAACTTTGCCAAACTATCAACCACACTTAATCTTCATAGTAATTAATATTAACAACACACTTAATACTAATAACTAACTATGCAACTGACAGAGAATCGACACAGGAATACCGAACAAAACAGATTGAGGAAGTTTGTCAGCACATGGATCCTCCTGTCACGATCGGTCTCTGTGGATTCATCGTGTCAGACTCACAAGTATGCGACTCTTCATTGTATTAATTCATTAAGGAAGGATTACAATGGTTGGCTTATACGATGTTTCACCAAAACTATAGATATTTTATAAATAATCACATTGTCAACCTAACACTGACATGCACAGTGGGCTCGAACCCTAAGCGAAAATGTCATCATCTACTAATCCTTGAATATACAGAGTTCGAGCTTCTTCAAAACTATGCTTTATTTTTTTCTGTAATGTCTTCAATAGCTTTTGTACATGCTCTACATCTAACAACTGTGCATCAGGGCTTGAGGAACTTGCGACAACTGCCAGATCAATTATGGACTTACTCTATTCTAGCAAAAAGGATTCCTGTAAGTAAAAATCATTTTTTAAGGCTGCTTGGCACCGAATTCTACTATCTTCCACCTCTGCTTCAATCTTCTTCAACTTCTCATTCTGATTACTTAGCAGGTTTTCCATTCGATGCAATTGCTGTGCTTGAAATTCAATAGTCTTTAAGTATGTGTGCTGTTCTTTTTGTGTTGCCTCTAATTCCTTCTTCAACTGAATGGTGAGTCCGATCTCTGCAGTCAATTCTTGAGAGTTCTAGAATAGTTCATCCTTGGTAGCTGCCAGGTCATTTTCCCATTGGATAGCTTTCGCAGTGATTTCGGTGCAGGCTTGGTCCAGCAGAGTAGCTTTTTTAATCATTGCATGCAAAAGTGACTTGACTTTTTCCAAAGCTTCAGTCTTCTCAGTAGTGCTTTGCGCAACACTTCCAATTTCTAGTCTTTGTCTTGCACTTGCTACTTCAACTGCAATTCTTGTGCTCTGAGTGTGATAATTTCCTCCTAGAGAGGAGTGATGTCTGCTTCAGTCATCTCTAATTTGTGTTGGAACTCTTTCTGCATAGTCTGCTTCTCTGTGTCAAAACTAGATTGAATGTAGTTGGTCGCTTGAATCAGGTATTGGCCAACCTTGGCAAGATCTGCTAACAAAGATTGTGGGCCAATTCCCAATTGGAGGAAGGACCCGGCAGGGAGAGAGAGTGCTGCGGATGAACCAAGGGCTATGCTGACTTTGGTGGAGTATGGAGGAGAGTAATCAGGAGAATCAGATGGTATTATCTCAGTAGGCTGATCATCAATAGAATCAGCCTTTGGGGAGAGAATAGGGCCGGATGGCACCATTGGAGTCACTGGTTGAAGAAGGGTGGAGGTGACTATAGATGAGGAGAGTTCTTTCACTTCAATGACGAGCAACTTTTGTCGCTTTCTCTGGAACTTGCTTGTCTTCTAGGCGATAAATAATTTCATCAATCAATGAACAAATCACCTTCACGCGAGAACGCTCGAGGTCTTCGGGAATGAGAGCACTATCCTTCTTTGGTGAGCTAGGACCTTTATCATCAACATCAATGATTTGGACTGCACTTTCCACATCAGATTGGGAATGAACTTCGGCAACCTCAATGACTATTGGCACCGCTGTGAGTCTTCTTCTTCCTCATCATCCTGATCCATGTGTGAAGATGCTATCGAAGCAGGAAGGAGAGGAGAAGCGATGGATGTGGGAACGATAGAGGGTAAGTCAGGAAGGAGGGAAAACACATGGAGCAACCTCGTGCATGGATAATCACCCTTGGATTACTTGTTTACCACAGTCTGACATTCCTTGTGAATGAGAGGGAAGTAAACCATTGCCCAATTCACCGGCTCTTGGGAAACCATATCTATGATGGAATACATGGGCCCGGAAATTTTGGAAGCATGCTTTTGTAGGTTAATTGTGACTACAAGAAATTGGAGTGCATGGCACTCCGGAGGTGGACGGCACATGATAGCGTACTTGTTGGATGTTTGGCGAGGGAATAGGTTGTTCATGGTAGCAAGTGGCAATGGTGTGATCTCAGTCCGACCTTCGTTAGGAAGACAGAGACGAGAGACGAGGGTGTCTATGGTGATGCAAGTCGTGAAGAACGACTCAACCACAGACCATGACGTAACAATGATGGAACAATCGGCGATGGCTTGAGCAAAGGGTCATGGATAATGGGTGAGCCGGCACTATGTGCCACAACAATTGGGAAAATGGCAATAAGCCTCATATTTGAAAGTACTCAGCAAGATCAGGAGCCATGTCATTGCCAAACCCAATGAGATGCGGCAAAGGCTCCATGGAAACGTCGTTACACACAAACACACAGAAAGTGCAAGCACAAGGAAGACACCAAAGGCATAGGACACTCACATAGTTCACACTGTAAATGAAAGAAATAAAACACCTAGGAATAAATAGAGATGGCAAGAATGGTGATGAAGGAACGACATGCAACGACTATAATTGTAATAAATGCAGATAATCGCTTGCCGCCAACCAACCAGAATTTGCATGGAGGAGCAAATGAAAATGGTACATGGAGGGCGGGTGCTGTCAAAGAGCCACCAAAATGAGGAGTCCTTGAATGGAGTGGGAAAAGTTCATAACGTAGATCCATTTAAAAGAGCCGCATAAAGATTCTCCGATCAGAGTGGTCAACAAAAATGTAGCCAGACCAATTTGCATTGCAATATAGTAAGGGCCAAACCATCTGACTTTAAATTTGCTGGCTTTCGAATCTGCTTTAGAATTAAAGACTAAAACTAACTGTCCAACTTGAAACATTGGAGTCCTAAGAAAACGATCATGAGTGCAAGCCTGACGGATCTGCATCTCCTGCATTATTAAAAAACTCTCAAAACAGTCTCATCCAAAGCTTGGAGGTCATCAAGTTGATGGTAGATCAATTCTTCCAATAAGAGTTTGTTCTTGATGGCAACATGAAGACTGGGAACCACCATTTCCATGGGTGCAATAGCTTTAGTGATAAATTCCAATTTAGAAGCAGTGAACTCGATCGCTACTTTGTATATATACGATAAACCCAAAGCATTGATGGAAGTAGCTATTCTCAGCACTCAAGAGAGAACTGAATTAATTTTTTGAGCATAGTGAGTAAAGTTTTATTAGTACTCTCAACTAAACCATTCACCTGGGGATAATAAGGCATACTGAATTTATGAAGAATATTAAATTCATGTGTCAAAGCTTTAATTAAATCATTCGAGAAATGAGTGCCGGGATCGAAAATCAGCTCAAGGGATAAGCCAAAATGTGAAAAGACTTCCCTAGTAAGACATCGAGCTACTGATACTGTTGTAGCATTCTGCAAGGTCCACACCTCAACCCATCGGGTCAGATAGTCAGTGCATGTTAAGATATACCTGTTATTAGTAGAAACGACAAGAGGAGAAATAGGACTGAAAAATTCTAAACCCTATTTTTGAAATGGTTCCAAAGGCATAATAGGCTGCAAGGGGAAATATTTAGCCGCAACAAGCTAACCAGTCCTTTGACAAGGATCACACACAAGCACATACTCTCTAACATCTTTAATCATGGTGGGCCACCACATCCCAATTGGTAGTACTTTATGCAAAGTTAGGTCCACAGAGAAGTGTCCACCAATGGGATCAGAATGAGCAGAAGCAAGGACTACAGGCACCTTGTGGATGTGAACACAATGGAGCAAGGCACTAGAAAGTTCATAATAGTACAATTGATCTATTATAATAGTAAATAATTTATTGTAAGCACCTAACTCTCAGCGTTCCGATAGGGATAAAGAATTCCGAAAGAGTATGGTCTTTAGAAAGGAGTAAAGAGTATAATAATATGTGGTAGCAAAATTCCATGATACCATCGTACTAGCAAGTTAAGCCGTATATATAGGAGGAGGGTTCATATTGGTGGCATCAAGTCGCTCAATCAAATCCAATCGATTTGTGACACTTAATAAAACATAATTGTAACTTAGTCAAGTGGTGCACTCTCTGACTAGAACCAGAAAAGTCATCTAGAAACACTCTCATGAAGGTGGTGAGGTACGGGGAAAAAATATCTTGCATACATCACTGAAACATGCTTGGGGCATGACGCAAACCAAACCACATAACTGTACAAGCAAATACTCCTCATTAAGTGATGAAAGCAATCTTGGGTATGTTGGCAACAACCATTCACATTTTGTTGTATCCACTATATCCATCTAGAAAGGAGTAAACTTCTCAACTAGCTACATTGTCAAGCATACTGTCAAGGAACGAAAGAGGGAAAACATCCGGTACGATGGCCTTGTTGAATTTCCGGTAGTCCATGCATATACGGAGCTGCTTGTTCTTTTTGGGAACAATAACGATAGGTGAGATCCACTCAACATGTTTGATGGGGATGATAAAACCAACCTTCAAAAGGTGATCAATTTCTTCTTTAGCTAACTGAGCAGTGTGCTTTCATACGGTAGCTAGGTTGTCGAATCGGTTTGGCATTTGGCTACAAAACGATTTGGTGCTAATAAATTCGAAGGTCAATAACCTTCATGTCTTGGTAGTCCCAGGCAAAGACAACTTGGAATTCTTTGAGGAGTGTCACCAAATTATTTTGCTCTTCTTGGTTAGTTTTGCGCTAATTTTTATTGGTTTCGGTTTGTCTTTAGTTCCCAAGTCACAAGTGATCAATTGATCTTCACTAATGTAATGCTGAGATTGCTTTTCTTCGGATTTTGACCAATTAGGGATGGTCTCATCATAGGGATTATGTCTAATAGTTGACTGTTCCAGTGAATCAATACCAGTGACCACACAAGTCATCATGCATGTCGGTGAATCAATACCAATGACCACACTAATCATCATGCATGCCGAAGGTGACCATCAGTCTAGTAGTGGTTGTAAATCTACAACCCCTAAAGATAAAAAGTCAGCATTTGCTCTCAAGAAGTCTCCCTCTTCGTCATCGATCAATCCATCCATCATGTGTATAGGTTTGGCAATATGGGGAAGTGCATGTACTTCAGCCGATTGCATGGTGTCTAAAGGTACCCTATACTCGTGATGTTTATACTTAATAAGCAGTTCCTTTTTGGACCAGTCCTAAAGTACCTTGGCTTGTTTAAGCCATGGTCTTCCAAAACAAAGATTGTAATCTGATGTATTATCTGGGATATCGAGGACTACACAAGTAATAGGGATGCCCCTCACTAATCCCACAAGATGAACTCATGATTGATCTTCCATACGAAAAGGAAGCTCCTTGCAGTGTAATAGGGATGCCCCTCACTAATCCCACAAGATGAACTCGTGATTGATCTTCCATACGAATAAAAAATTGCACAGGCTCAAAGTTAAGCCATCCAAATTTCTTATAGAGTTCCAAGGAGACGAGATTCACACTAGATCCTCTATCGATGAGTACTCAATATACCGGATGATTCTTATACCATACTGTTATAAGGGGAACAACATGATCCATGGTTTCTGCTATTGCCTGCATAGTAGCACTACTAGAAATAGGGGGCGTAGCGATGCTCCCCAATGAAAAAAAAGCGGGTCTAATTGCTTATGCGATGCTAGCGTCGCATAAGCGACCAAACTTTTTTTTATTGAAAAAAACACATTCCGTCACATAAACGATGGATAAGCGACGCTAAAAATATGCATCACAAATAGCGTCGCTAGCCGGCGACACTTTTAATGAAATTGGCAAACTAGATGCGATGCTGAGCATCGCATAATTGACATCCTAGTATTCCAAAGCATCGCATAAGCGATGCTCTGGAATGTTAAAAAAGTTCGATTTCTCCTAGCACATTTGTGCCAAGATTAGGACGTGCGAGAGAGAGAGAGAGAGAGAGAGAGAGAGAGAGAGAGAGAGAGAGAGAGAGAGAGAGAGAGAGAGAGAGAGAGAGAGAGAGAGAGAGGGATTGGCACTGGTTTTAGCACACACCTCTTTTGAAGCAAGGTACACACACACACATACACACAGATTTACACACACATGTACATATGCATACACACACATATATACACACATAGACACACACACATACAAACACACATACACACATAGACACACACAAATACACACACACATACATATTAGACACATACACATTTACACACACACACACACAAACACACATCCACACACATTGTCACACACACATACACATGCATACACACATATATATATACATACACACGTATATGCACACATACACACATACACACATACACACATACACACATACACACATACACACATACACACATACACACATACACACATACACACATACACACATACACACATAGATACACACACATACACACATAGACACATACACACATACACACACATACACACATATTTACACACACACATATACACACTAATTTACATACACTCATACACATGCATACACACACACACACATATATACACACACATAAACACACACATACACACATAGGCACACACACATACACACATAGACACACACACACACGTACCCATACACACACATACACACACACACACATAGACATATACACACTTACACACACATCCACACATTCACACACACACACACACACACATACACATGCATATAGATGCATATATATAGATACACACGTATATACACACATAGACACACACATATACACATAGACACACACACACATACACACATAGACACACACACATAGACACACACATATAGACACATACACACACATATATGCATACACACACACACACACGTAGAGAGACATACACACACATACATGCATACATAATGCATATGCATATGCAAACATACATACTTACATGCATACACAGACATACACACACATGCATACATATGCATACATAATGCACATGCATATGCATACATACATGCTTACATGCATACACACACATACACACACATACACACATACACACATACACATACACACATAGACACACACACACACATAGACACACACACATACACACACATACACACACATACACACATACACACACATATGCATACACACACATAGAGAGACATACACACACATACACATACATGCATACATAATGCATATGCATATGCATACATACATACTTACATGCATACACACATACACACATATGCATACATATGCATACATAATGCACATGCATATGCATAGATACATGCATACACATACACACACATAGACACATACACACATATACACACACATATGCACACATATACACACAAATTTACACACACATACACATGCATACACACACACACACACACACATACACATAGACACACACACATACACACACACATACACACACATACACATACACATACACACACACATACACACAAATACACACACATACACACATACGCACATATACACATACACACATAATGCATATGCATATGCATACATACATACTTACATGCATACACACATATGCATATAGATGCATACATAATGCACATGCATATGCATACATACATGCATACACATACACACATAGACACACACACATAGACATACACACACATAAACACATACACACACATAGACACATACACACTTACACACACACACATCCATACTGTAACACATTTACACACACTTATACACATGCATACATACACATATATATAGATACACATCTATATACACACATAGACACACACATACACACACACATACACACATAGACACACACACACACATACACACATAGACATACACACACACATACACACACATAGACACATACACATAGATATATGCATACACACACACACACGTAGAGAGACATACACACACAGTCACATACATGCATACATATGCATACACACACACACACGTAGAGAGACATACACACAGATACACATACATGCATACATAATGCATATGCATATGCATACATACATACTTATATGCATACACACACATACACACACATGCATACATATGCATACATAATGCACATGCATATGCATACATATGCATACATAATGCACATGCATATGCATACATAATGCACATGCATATGCATACATACATGCTTACATGCATACACACACATACACACATAGACACACACACACACACATGTAGAGAGAGACACACACACACATATGCATACACACACACACACGTAAAGAGACATACACACACATACACATACATGCATACATATGCATACATAATGCATATGCATATGCATACATAATGCATATGCATATGCATACATAATGCATATGCATATGCATACATAATGCATATGCATATGCATACATAATGCATATGCATATGCATACATAATGCATATGCATATGCATACATAATGCATATGCATACATAATGCATATGCATATGCATACATAATGCATATGCATATGCATACATAATGCATATGCATATGCATACATACATACTTACATGCATACATACACATACACACACATGCATACATATGCATACATAATGCACATGCATATGCATAGATACATTCTTACATGCATACACACACATACACACACATGCATACATATGCATACATAGACACATTCACACACATAGACACATACACACATATACACACATACACACAAATATACACACATATTTACACACACACATACACATGCATACACACACACACATACACATGCATACACACACACATACACACATACACACATAGACACACACACACTTACACACATAGACACACACATATACACACAGATTTACACACACACACATACACATGCATACACACAGACATACACACATACACACACACTTACACACATAGACACACATAGACACACACAAATAGACACACACACACATAGACACACACACACACACATACACAGATAGACACATACACACACACACAGATACACACACATATATATAAACACATACATAGACACATAGACATACACACATAGGCACATACACACACATAGATACACACACATACACACTTACACACACATACACACATCCACACACATAAACAAACAAACACACACACACATACACACATAGACACACACACACACTTACACATGCATACACACAGACATACACACATAGACACACACACTTACACACACAGACACACACACACATACACACCTAGACACATACAAACTTACACATACACACACACACAGATACACATACACATATATAAACACACACATACACACATAGACACATACACACTTACACAAACACATACACACATCCACACATATTTACACACACATACACATGCAAGACATATACATACAAATACACACGTATATACACACATAGACACACACATATACACACACACATACACACATAGACACATACAAACTTACACACACACATACACACAAATACACACACACATACACACATCTGCACACATTTACACACACACACATACACATGCATATAGACACATATATACAGATACACACATATATAACACATAGACACACACATAGACACACACACATACACACACATATATGCATAGACACACACATATATGCATACACACACATAGAGACACATACACACACATATGCATACATGCATACATATGCATACATGCATACATATGCATACATAATGCATATACATATGCATACATACATACTTACATGCATACACACACATACACACACATACACACACATACACACACATGCATACATTTGCATACATAATGCACATGCATATGCATACATACATGCTTGCATGCATACACACACTCACATATACACCTACATACACATATACACACATACATATGTACACGTACATATATTGATTTCTAACCCATTTTGTTTTATATGTACAGGTATTATGGATCCTAGTAGAGAGAGAAAGGTGAAACTCAATCTCATAAAAAGTCTTATGAGAGCAAGAGTTCCGCCTGATACTCTAGGGATCATCATGCATGAGTACTTAGAGATGCCTGATGATGAATTGTATTTTACAATCTAGATGTACCCAACAATCAGAGGAGGGCTCTTATGGGGCTCCATATGCAAGAAGACAACTATCTACTCATAGGTATGTTTTTTTTTCACATTTTTTTAATGCTATTATAACAAATATTTTTATTTATTTTTATCTATCTATTTTCAAGACACCTATACCACCTCCAGATCATGATAGTAGAGCACAGATGCCTATGAGGACATGCATAGGCACCTTAGGGCTAGAGTGCGATATAGAGCCAAAGGGGAATATAGTGTACATAGGGAATGGATTGGAGTTCAAGAGAAGAATGTGAGCATTATGCGACTCTTACCTGTGCCTTGCCCACTTGCAATGGAAGTAAGTATAAAATCTACATATAAACTGAAATAAATATCTCATGTTTTATTTACATGATTTTTTTATTTTTGTAGTGAGCATGATGAGAGGGATAGAAAATACGTACTTAATTCACTTGAGACAGAGTTTGGGACAGGATGGTCGCATAAGTGGTGTCTAAAAGAGATGCGAACACTTATGGCTCATCGTCACGATAATGCATGGTACACATTGCATTTATGTATATATATGTGGATATGAGTATGTGTGTTTATGTATATATGTATGTATATGAGAGAGAGAGAAAAAAAAGTGAGACTAGAGCTACAAATACACACATACACACACATATACATCATACATGCACATTTACACACATATGCACATTCATGCACATTTATACATGCACACACATACATGCACATTTTTATACACATACACATGCATGCAGTTACACACATATAATGAATACACACATAGACACATATGCATACTCACATACACATACACATACATAATCATATATACACACACATAGACTCACATAATCATATTTACATACATATATACACATATGCATACACACACACACACAACACATGCATACACACATATAGATACACATACATACAAACACATGCATATGCACATATAGATACACATACATACACACACATGCATACACACATATAGATACACATACACACACACACACATATATATATATATATATACATACACACACACACACACACACACACACATATATATATATATATATGTGTGTGTGTGTGTGTATGTATGTATGTATGTATGTATGTATATATATATATATATATATATATATATATATATATATATATATATATATATATATATATATATATATATACATACATACATACATACATACATACATACATATATATATATATATATATATATATATATATATATATATATATATATATATATATATATATATATATATATATATATATATATATATATATATATAATTCAAAAACTCTATTATGAATATTCTAATTCAAAAATCCTATTTCAAAAATCCTAATTTGGAAACACTGATTTTGATATTAGGGTTTTACAAACCCTAATTTAGAAACTCTAACGCAGCCTTTTAGCCATATGATTGAAGTATATTTACACATTGCATCTATTCCTCTGACGTCCTACTAGGGAGATGTCTCTCCTCCCAACCTTATGCTTCTATATATAGCTACTCAAATCAATGAGGATCATAATATATATAAAGTTATATACACATCATGTAGATACACATACATAAATATAAAATGGAGTAGATACATTATGCATCACACATACATGCCTATATGCACATATATATATATATATATATATATATATATATATATATATATATATATATATATATATATATATATATATATATATATATATATATATATATATATATATATATACATACATACATGCATACATATTTACATGTACACATTTACACATAGACACATATACATGTATACATGTACACATCACATATACATGCCTACATGCACACATGTATACTTATACATGCATACACAATTATAAACACTTGCATATATTACACAAATGCATATGCATATATACACGTGTGCATACCAACACATGTATACATATATCACACACATGCACACACATACATATATATGAAACACATATATGTGCATACTAACACATGTATACATATAATACACATGAATACACACACATATGCATACATACATGAGAAAAATTTGCTCCTCGAAGATAAAGCTATATATAAAATAATTAGGCATACCCCCGAGCTTCATGTTCTAATTTAAAAGATGATTTCATCTCTCTAGTAGGATTCTTCGATATTCTGTTTGAATAAAGAAGAATCTATTATCTGATATCCATTCAAATGATTCAAGTTATTGATCGATAATTAAAGTAGAATTTACTATCTAATCTGCTCATATGTTTTCATTATTGCCATCATTTTGGTAAGACATCAATATAGTCTCATCTTCATTATCCTTTTCATTTATTTGGTTTATTGTTAAATCTGTGTTCTCATGAATCACATAATATATTGATGGATTAATATCGATTTTTGGTAATTCTTGTTTATCATCAGTAGAATCAGCATGTAGAGTATTATCCTCTTCATCAACAAGATTAGTATCATTATAATGATTCTAATTTCTCTTTCAAATGTTGATGTATTAGTATCTGATGGTGAATCATCAAGAGGACTTTCTTTGATCTCTTTAACAATAAACTGTTCAAACAATGACCTACCTCTAGGTTGAACATGAATGACTTGCCACCAAGGATGAGCATCTGGGTTTTTATAATAAAAATGCTTGTTCAATATGCCTAGGACGAATATATGGTTCTTTAGTAGATAGCATTACCTTGGAAGAATCAATTGCCCAAAACCCAGATAATTCCTTTCTTAATGTGGAATTACTCTCCTTGGGTTCTTAGCCCATATCACTTCTTGAATATGAAGTTAGCCTTGCTACTTATTCATGAGCATGCACATTGATGTTTGTGGTCCCATGTAGACACCATTTGGGAATTACCTGTACTTTGTGACTCTCATTGATAACTTCTCTAGGCATGCATAGATATATCCATTGAAATTGAAGTTTGATGTGTGTATGTGCTTTAAAGAAATTGCGATTGTGGCTTAAAATATGTGAACATGAAAATTGAGCACCGTCAATTTTGATCGAGATGGGGAGTATATATGTCTTCTGATTTTGATGTATTTCTAGTTCAGTATGGGATAAAACATCAATGTACACTATGGTGTACACCTTACAAAAATGGAGTTTCCAAGAGTAAGACCAAGTCTCTCATGAAAATGCCAAGGCGTATTGCCATAAGTTAGACTTCACCACATAGATTCTTACTTGAGATTATTATGTGTAAAACATATGTATTTAAAAGGTGTCCCATCAAAGCATTGCATTCTATCATTCATATTAGCCTTTACATGGGAGAAAGTAATCTATTGCTCATGTCCATCTTTTTAGTTGCTTGGCATCTGCATTATTGGATAAACAACAATGCAAAGAATTAGGTAATAAGGTTATGAAATGTATTTCTTTGTGGGTATAGTTATGACAAAAGAGGCTATCTTTTGTATCATCCATAGAATAAAATCATTTTGGTTCATGATGTTATTTTCTTGGATGATTCAATTCAGAACTTACTTTCATGTATCAAGGAGACATCCATCAACTCAAAGTGTATCTATGATACTTTGCTACCTCTTTTTACAAGTGGAGAAACAAATGCTGCTCCTAGTGTCAACCTTTGTAGGTTTTAAATGGTAATGTGGATCATTTTATTTCTAATGCAAATTTACATGATGCACTTATTGATGAGAGTGCTGATATTGAAGAGGCAAAAACTATGCCTAAATTCTAGGTGTAGAGTTTCACACATAGCAAGTAAGATGCATCTTTTTGTTATCATACTCCATCACTACAACATATCAGGGGCATACCGACGTTGCACATACCGACGGACACGCCTCGGCGTCGATAGGACCATTGAAAATGCTGGAAAAACCACGGATGCAATATCGACGGTCATTAAATTGTCGGTATATAGGTGTCGGTATGAGCGCTGGTATAGGCATCGGTACTTTACTGTAAGTTACCGACGCTTATACCGACACTCATACCGATGCGTATACCGACACTCATACCGATGCTTATACCGAGGCAACGTTTTGACCGGGCCCGAGAGCAAAAATTCGACATTTGCTTGCATTTTGAACCAAAGTTTGCTACTGTCGAGTTTGCGCATGCGAACTACATTCTGCGCCTATTGTGTACTCACATCTCTTTCTTTCTCACTCTTTCTCTCTCTTTGTCTCTCTCTCTGTGTCTGTCTGTCTCTCTCTCTCTTTCTCTACATATTTGTTTCTTTAGATCTGAATTTTTTGTAAGAATTGCACATACTCTAGCACCCTTTCTCTTTCTTTGTGTTTTCCCTTTTCTAATTTCTCTTCTCTTTCGTTTTGTAGGAGCTTTTTGGAATCAAATCTTTGGAATTCGACGAAGGGCAACATTAAGTGGACCTTGAGGACAACACTCCAAACAATTACATCGATGTAAGTGATTATTTTTTTTTCGATTGATATAGAGTGAGATAGAGAGAGATGAAAGAAAGAGAGAGATCTAGAGAAACATAGAGAGACAGAGAGAGAGAGAGAGAGAGAGAGAGAGAGAGAGAGAGAGAGAGAGAGAGAGAGAGAGAGAGAGAGAGAGAGAGAGAGAGAGAGAGAGAGAGAGAAATGAAAGAGAAAGATAGAGAGAGAGTGAAAGATAGAGATGCATACATACATACACACACATATGCATACACATAATCACATACATATTACATACACACATGCATATTACATACACACTCACATACATATTACATACACACATGCATATACATACACATACATATTACATACTCACATGCATACACACATATACACACATACATGCATATTACATACAAACATGCATATTACATACACACATGCATATTAGATACACACAAGCATATACATACACACACATATTCATTCTCATACTCACATACATACATACATGTATACACACATATACATACACACATGTACACACACACATGTACACACACACATGTATACATACACACATGCATATGCATACATAAATACACACATATTTGCATGTACATACACACATACATACATAAACACATGCATATTACATACACACTCACATATGTATACACACACATATGTGCATACACACATGCATATGCATACATACATACACACACATATGCATGTACACACACATACATACATACACAGATGCATATTACATACACACACACATATATATACACACTTTTAGGTTAGGGTTTTAGGACTAGGGTTTATGAATTTCTCTTTTCTTTTGTTTTGCAGGAGATTTTTGGCATCAATTCTTTGGAATTCGACGAAGGAAAACATTAAGTGGACTTTCACTATCTCTCTTTATCTGTCTTCTATTTTTTAATTTATTTTTTCTTTTGTTTTGCAGGAGGTTTTTGGCATCGATTCTTTGGAATTCAACAAGACAGGACGTTGATTGGGCTTTGACAAGAGCGATAAAAAAAATTACATCGATGTAAGTGCTTGTTTTGTTCTTTTTTATAAATAGAGAGAGAGAGAGAGAGAGAGAGAGAGAGAGAGAGAGAGAGAGAGAGAGAGAGAGAGAGAGAGAGAGAGAGAGAGAGAGAGAGAGAGAGAGAGAGAGAGAGAGAGAGAGAGAGATGAAAGAGAGAGAGAATAAGAGAGAGAGAGAGAATAAGAGAGAGATAGAAAGAGGGAGAGAGAGATAAAAGAGAGAGAGAGAGGGAGATAAAGAGGGAGATATAAATAGATAGAAAGAGAGAGACATAGAGATACATACAAACATATGCATACATATTACATACACATATGCATATGAATATGCATACATACACACACATACATGTTTTAGGGTTAGGGTTTTAGGATTAGGGTTTTTGACGTTTACACATATATGCACATAATACATACACACATAATACATACATGCTTTAGGGTTAGGGTTTTAGAGAGAATAAGAGAGAGAGAGAATGAGAGAGAGAGAGAGAGAGAGAGAGAGAGAGAGAGAGAGAGAGAGAGAGAGAGAGAGAGAGAGAGAGAGAGAGAGAGAGAGAGAGAGAGAGAGAGAGAGAGAGAGAGAGAGAGAGAGAGAGAGAGAGAGAGAGAGAGAGAGAGAGAGAGAGAGAGAGAGAGAGAGAGAGAGAGAGAGAGAGAGAGAGAGAGAGAGAGGCAGGGAGGGGGGAGGGAGGGAGGAGGGAGGGAGGGAGGGAGGGAGGGAGGGAGGGAGGAGAGAGAGGAGAGAGAGAGAGAGAGAGAGAGAGAGAGAGAGAGAGAGAGAGAGAGAGAGAGAGAGAGAGAGAGAGAGAGAGAGAGAGAGAGAGAGAGAGAGAGAGAGAGAGAGAGAGAGAGAGAGAGAGAGAGAGAGAGAGAGAGAGAGAGAGAGAGAGAGAGAGAGAGAGAGAGAGAGAGAGAGAGAGAGAGAGAGAGAGAGAGAGAGAGAGAGAGAGAGAGAGAGAGAGAGAGAGAGAGAGAGAGAGAGAGAGAGAGAGAGAGAGAGAGAGAGAGAGAGAGAGAGAGAGAGAGAGAGAGAGAGAGAGAGAGAGAGAGAGAGAGAGAGAGAGAGAGAGAGAGAGAGAGAGAGAGAGAGAGAGAGAGAGAGAGAGAGAGAGAGAGAGAGAGAGAGAGAGAGAGAGAGAGAGAGAGAGAGAGAGAGAGAGAGAGAGAGAGAGAGAGAGAGAGAGAGAGAGAGAGAGAGAGAGAGAGAGAGAGAGAGAGAGAGAGAGAGAGAGAGAGAGAGAGAGAGAGAGAGAGAGAGAGAGAGAGAGAGATGAAAGAGAGAGAGATGAAAGAGAGAGAAAATGAGAGAGAGAGAGATTAAAGATAGAGATAATAAGAGAGAGAGAGAGGGAGAGAGAGATGAAAGAGAGAGAGAGAGAGAGAGAGCGAGAGAGAGAGAGAGAGAGAGAGAGAGAGAGAGAGAGAGAGAGAGAGAGAGAGAGAGAGAGAGAGAGAGAGAGAGAGAGAGAGAGAGAGAGAGAGAGAGAGAGAGAGAGAGAGAGAGAGAGAGAGAGAGAGAGAGAGAGAGATAGATAGATAGAAAGAGAGAGACATAGAGATACATACACACACATGCATACATATTTCATACACATATGCATATGCATATGCATACATACACACACACATATATACATGTTTTAGGGTTACGGTTTTAGGATTAGAGAGAGAATAAGAGAGAGAGAGAATATATATATATATAAATAGAGAGAGAGAGAGAGAGAGAGAGAGAGATGAAAGGGAGAGAGAGAGATAAAGAGAGAGATATAGATAGAAAGAGAGAGACATAGAGATACATACACACACATGTATACATATTTCATACACATATGCATATCCATATGCATACATACACACACACACACACATATACATGTTTTAGGTCTAGGTCATTAGGATTAGGGTTCTAGGGTTTTTAAAATTTCATACAAATATTTACACATATACAAATGTACACACATAATACATATACACATACACATGTATATACATAGGCATACACACATATACATGTGTTTTGGTTGCTGTTTATAAATATCATGTCAATGTGTTTCATTTCTTTGTACGTGGTTCGTGATTGATTTCTCCCATGTCTCTTGTATTTGACAGTATGTTTTGCTTTATCAAATCATGTTTCTATTGCCTGTCATACATGTCACATGTACTCGGGTTTTTCTTGGGCAAAGTGTATTGTCTTTTGCTACACAACAGCATGGGAATGTTGTTGTAGCAAGAGACAACATACTCTGCCAAATTTTTTTTTGCAGATATGGTCGTCGATATAGGTGACGATATAAGCTTCGATATCCCCAGGCAGATATTGATGCTTATACCGACTATTTTGCCCAGGGGCATACCGTCGCTTATACCGATGCTTATACCGATGCTAATACCGACGCTTATACTGAGGCTTATACCGACGCTTATACTGACGCTTATATCGGTGCTTTGGTTCCAACGCCTACACCGACCCTTACACCGACGTTGGGGCAAAATTGCACCTGTTCATTTTCCTTGGTAGAAGCCTCGGTATAACCCCGATATGTTGTAGTGCATCATCTTCCACTCCTTAGTATCTAGCCATACAAGCTTCCATAAGCCTCCTCTAAAAGCATCACAAGCCTGAGATCATTCATTTAAGAGGGTGCCTAGGTGCTAGTCGATACTCACGATAGATTGTCTCTACGATGTAATTTTTACGATCCTTGTTCTATTCATTACATTTGACCATGATAAAGTGTCCAAACTGTATTGTGCACAACTTTTGTATGCATGCATGTCCTTTCTGCTCGTATCCATCACTAGACCTCCATCACATATACAATACACCTTGGATTCATCATGGTCATGAGGATCCCAAGGTATACGTTGTGTACTGTGTGGTGTACTTCCTAGGATGAGACGGGAGAGCGCCTATATTGTGCTATGGTGTCGAACCTTGGTGCATACATTGACTAGTGAAGCCACTAGGGGGATGGCTAATAAGAGAATCGTGGTGGATACATAAAGCCAGGAGTATCACTGATGGGAGTAGTGATGCCTAAGGGAGTGCTGTTGGTGGGAGTAGTCCCACCAAAGGGAGTGCCGCCAACAAGAGTAGTCCCATCAAATGGAGTGCTATTGGTGGGAGTAGTCCCTCGAGAGATCTAGTACTATGATATGGCAATTTGATATGTAGTAGGTGCCTCAATTATGAACTTTTAAAATTGCTCCTCAACTCAAATTATTAGCATACAATAACAATGGTAATATAGAAAAATAGTAGTCTACAAAGAAAACATAGCAAATTACTAAACACAAATAAGTATGTACAAGTGCTTGCTTCACAAGTCCTCTATTCTAGCATCCTCTTGGAGATCTATGCATAGAGGATATCTATCTATACATTGGTTACTTCTAGATCTCTTGGTATGGTTGCCCCTTCCCGATCACATCCTCATATAGCACATCATCCATTAACTCCACATGTACCTCGTCTTCTTCAAAGACCTCTTCTTGTGGGACAATGACGTCTTCCTCCTCATCTACTGCATGCATCTCAAAGTCCACTATAGATGGAATTTCTTCTATGTCTACGTCCTCACAAATTTGTCTACTACATGGAGATACTTAAACCAATAGTCACCATGGGCCTTTCAAATTTGGTATAAAGACACCTGGCCCATAGTCTTCTGGAAGTATAAATGTGTCTCTTTCATCTATCCATAGCTTCATGGAGTCAACTTGAAGAAAACCACTCTTATCCCCCCTCGATGTTGCATTTCTTCCAATGATGACTACTTTGAACCATTTCACATCAGACAAAAAGTAGTAAAATCTCTTGAAAAATAGCTTCAACATATCTTGGAGCACTCCACAATACTTGAGATGACCTTTTTGAGCATTGTTGTGTCTTGCATTAGCTCTAATTTTTTGGAGAAAGATTACCCCACTATCAAAAGTAGACCCATTTTTGTCGATGCATGCGATCTGAACGTGTCTTCCATGAGACCATAGTGCACCGTATTTGTAATACTCCCAATCACACCCCTTTGTGAGTTCCTCCTCTTTTTCAAAGATATCCTCCCCTGCTATCTTTGCTTGTGAAATGGTTGTATCTAGCAATATGCTCGTTGGAAAGGTTGGAAGAGGTTGAAGAATTTTCAGAAGAGGCAGAGTGAGTGGAGTGATTATTTCGAAACTAGTCTCTTTCCTTTGCATTTGCCTCCTTAGCAAGATCATACCTCTTCAACCACTTCTACATGGGATCCAAGTTAATGATGCAAAAATTCATTGCCTTCTCTCTGAAAACTATGTCAAGTTCTCTTTGACTCCTTTTACCTTGGGCCTCATTGCCTCATTATCGCTCCACAAGCAATGCATTTATGGGTCTGACATGCGTAGAAACTCTGTTACAATTACCAAAGACTCTTCTATGAGCTGCCCCTCTACCATGCTACCCTCTTGACATGCTCTTTGATGAACAAACCCTTTTAGTGTCTTCATGAACTGCTCTAAGAAGAACATCCATCAACTATGGACAATTCATGCGACTGCAACTTCGTTTACCACATGACCTAGTAAATAAGGTTAAAGTATGAGAAAACTTACGGGAAAGTACTTGTCAACCATACATATAGCCTCGATAGAATTGAGTTTGGCATTGTTTATGCTATCTCTCCTTATCTCTTTAGATGAGATCCATCGTACTAAGGAATTGATTTTAGAAATGGTTGTTCACACATCCTCCCAAAGACAATCTTTCATAGCTACAAGGAGCACAAACTCCAAAAACTTGTGCCAATCATGAGACTTGAGCCCTCTGGGATTTTCATTCTGTGTGAAGGTAGTCTTTAGACACCTCATGCACCCGATAGGTATTCAAAACTCGTTGCTCTTCCATCTTTGGGACCACCCAAGGAGCTCTTGGTAGCAACACCCTTTTGTTTGGCTCAGTAATTTCCCATAACTCTTGCATACAACCTTGCTCTTCCAAGTCCTACCTTTGCTTTGCTTTATTTCTTTTCGATCAATGTCTTCAGCATCTCTCCCACATTCTTGAAAGTATGCATTGGGTCCACCAAATGATTGATCAATAACTCACTCCAATAAGGGAGATCATGAAAGATTGAGAGTCATTTCATGCCAACGAGTGGTGTTCCTACATCCCATAGCTGCTTCCAATCGCTTGCTTTCATTTGTCATTGCACTTGTCGACCAATTTGTCCTTCATGTAAGACATGTCTATCCGGCAGATATCTATGATGTCCTTTGTAGACAATTCTTTGAACTGCTTTGGAGTAACGTGCTTCGAGTCATGGTCTACATAGGGGACAAGCATTGTAACCCAAAATTGATAAACTTGAATATTCATCATAATCGAGCCAGTCATGCATCATCCACATAAGTATTCCTTGCACTCACACATCCTGTCTTGTTGACAGTTGAGACATGTCATGCATAGTAATTCCATCCCATAAAGTGCACAACTTTTCCACAAGTGGTGCAAGGTAGACATCCATGTTTTTGACCTTATACTTACCTGGAAAAATGAGAACTGACAATAAATGGCCTTTTTTTATGGCAAACCATGGTGGGATGTTATAGTTGACCAAACATACAGGACATGTGCTCCATGAGGAGCTATGTAAACCAAATGGATTTATGCCATCCATACACTAGGCATAGACGTATATCTCGATCCTTTCTAGCAAACTCTAGCCACTTACTATCTATGTGTTTCCAAGAATTAGAATCAACATGCACTTGCATTAAACCATCTGTAGATCTACTCTTTACATGCCATGACATTAACACTCTCATAGTAGCAAGTAACCATATTGAATTTACCTACAAGAATGAGGTGAGGGAATAGAGTGACAAGTGACTTCCAAGGACGAGATCTAACTGAGGTAGAGTTAGGAGCAAAGATTGAGGCATTGCAAAAATTATATGGTTGTCTCAGCTGGACCACAATCCAACAAGTGTTGGAGTCAGTGCAAGGCTCCACTACCCTCCACGTGATTGGTATAAAAATAAATAAATTTTGGACAAATAAGATTTTGATTGCAAGCTAACCTTTTGCCCTGCACTTTAATCTCGTAAAAATAAATAATATTAGGTGAGAAAGTCCTCTCTGTAATACTCTTTTTTATTGCCTATACCTTGGCCATTTCAGACAATCATTTGGAATTGAAAGACTTAATTCAACCAAAATTAGTACAAGGTGAGTTAGTGATACCCTACCCTTTCCAAGCTTATCCATTCCTTCAAGAGGGTTGGAAAGTTCACTGTGGAATCTTTCTTTGCATTTATTTCTGCAATCCATGATAGTATAAACACACTATATTTTCAGGCTTGTGTATGATTTGCAAATCTTCTAGAGAGTGATCTTGCATGTATAGACACTTCATTAAATTGGGTATTTCTCACTTCCTACAAATCAATTTCTTCGACAATAAGGGAGCGAAGACAATTGTGGGAAATAAGGTGTGATGAGGGGTTAGGGTGAATAGGAGCCTTTTTCTTATTAGGGTTTTGGTTTCTCCTGCTTACCATCATGAAGCCTTCCTCATCAACCATTCTTGTGGGCTTGTTTTCTTGTTTCCTTTGTTTTGAGAGAGGGCAATCCCTTGCAAACTGACCTTGATTCTGGAAAATGAAGCACAAATTAGGGAGGATCTTATGCATGGCATCTTGTACCTTGTCAACCCTAGGAGATTCATTAGTTAGTTCAGTTTCTGTGTTAAGGTTATTTTCCAAATGTATTTCAACACGGAATTGTAGATTCCATAGTGGGTTTATTAATGGCTGCTCATTGAAGTTAAGAATTGAACCAAGCGTGTTGGCTATTTTGATGATGTTATGGCTCCAATGTAGGGGGGAGTTTTGGGAATTCCACCTAAATCGAGAAACTTTTGTCTGTAAGCAGGTTGAATGAGGGAAGGGAAGGTCGAGCGGTCCAAAAGCATTCCTAAGCTAGTTACGTAGATATTCAAGTAGGGGATTGAGCCCTTGGCAGAGGCCAACCAACATCGTTTCCTCCAAGTATCTTATTGCCTCCTCCATTTCTTGATTGGGCAACAAAAATGTGTACTGCTAGGTGGGCTTTCCTTATGATTAGTTTCTTGTAGTCATCTCATGTCTTGAGGGGGAAGTGAGCTCCTGTTCCCATGTTCTTTTGGTTGAGCTCCTAGTGACTATTGAGGACCTTGGGTCAATTACCTTGATCATGCTCTTTGGACCTCGGAGAGGTCATGGAAGACTCTTCATTACCTTGAGGAGTTTTTGAATTGCTCACAATTCATGGATAGTGAAGCTCATCTCTTTCATCATAAGAGAATGAAAAATTTAATTGTTGTCAATGAGGGAAGATCAATATACTTCTTCTTTCATCATAGATCAATATACTTCTTCTCTTCATTGAAAAGGCTGTGAAATTCCATAAGCTTGATATCTCTTTGATATAACTTGTTGTTGAATATGCACGATCCACCATAATGTTGATATGAAATTTGGCACTTGCATTGGCTCCTCCATTGATGTCGAAAGAAGATGTTGGAGTAGTATTGATGCTTGACTCCATCCTTTGAAGATACGAAGCTCCAAGAATATGTGACAATCTCAAGACATCATCAATAAAGATGAAAATCATTCATTCGCTAAAATAAAAGCATGCTTTTATGTATGTATGACAAAAGTTGATTGCAAAAAGCTTATTGTGAAAAGATCACTCACTTTGAGAAGCTCATCTTATTTTTTCTTGGTTAGCCTATGAAAGCTGAATAAGAAAATGGACTATTCGAACTCAACTCCTCGTCAAAAGGGAGGAAATAATTTCACTTGGTAGAATATAAACATGCTTTCATGTATGTAGGGGAAAACTTGATTGCAAAAATCTTACTGTAAAAAGATCATTATGAAAAGCTCAACTTATGCTCTTCTCTTAGTCTATTCAAGCCCCATCTATGATTTTTTCTTAACAAAACCATGGCAATTGAGAAAAGAAATTATGAATATGATAAAGGAAAAACCTATAGATCTATGTGGGACAGGTAATTAGAGGTAGACAAGAAGGTCCATGATTGATCTAGCTGAACTTTCTATGTTCTTACATGAAGATGAGGCTCTTATTGCTACACAAGAAGAAGATGAGAGCTCTCAATAGTCTAACAATGAAGCACATGACTCGAATGAAGAGGGCATTGACATAGATGAAGAAAATTCTAAATTCTAGATAGTAAAATCTAGGATATTTTAACTGCTATACATTTTCGTACAATTGAATTCATGTAATTAGATCATGTCATTTACAATGTTTGAACTGTAATCGGAAAGGCTCTTATGCAAATAAGATGGGTCTCTATCGTAGTCTTCATCTAGAAATTTACATATGTTAACGTGTTAGATCGACCATTTTCTAATTCATTTTAATATTAAAAGAATCAAATCATGTGAGAAAAGCTCATACGTTTAGTTGATTTTTAAAGAATATGCATATTAGTATGAAGGCATTTCAAAGACAATCAGAACTTTGCTTGACTTTTTTTGTAGAATCTAAGGGAATATCCCAAATGTTTATCTTTTATCTATATCTTTCTTTTTTGGTATGGCTCATTGTTTTTCAGTGAAGATAACGAACAAGTAAAACGGAAAAAATGAATAAAATGGATGTTGTAAAAGAATCAAAAGAAAATGGTAGCTCCACCTTAGCTTCCTAAGGTGGGAAGATTGAACTAATGGGAAATAATTGGCTTTTTAATGCAATTTGAAATGAAAATGTATCAATAGCCATGTAAAAAGAGAAATATAGTTCACAGCAAATTTGGAATTAAACATAAAAATGAAATCCATATAATAGTAGAGGAGTAAGATGATCTTCGTGCATGGAAAGGTTGGGTGGAATCTCCATTGCCACAGCTAATGTTAAAGATTGAGCGCCATACACAACTAAAACTCACTAAAACTAAGCAAAGCTGGAATATGCACAAAATGCATATCATCCATTTGTACATAGATTAGACCTTGATTTTGAGTTTTTTTTTTTTAATAATTTTTTTTCACATTTTCTTCTCCCTTTCTTGGAAGTATGTGTGAGTGTGCATGGGATAGAAAAACGTATGTTCCTTATGCTTGGATGTATAATCTAGCCCTACCCCATACTTAACGTGCACTTTGACTAATGGTGGAGAGAGGGTAGGGACTTGATGATGCATCAAGGGGCTTTTGACGATGAGGTTTAGGTTTCCCCCTTGGTCACCAAGTGTATGTTTGAGTTTTCTTTTGTTTCAAAGAGTAGGTTGTGGGTGGTTTACGTGTTGAATGATGTTTGAGAAGAAGGGGAATCCCTGATTTCATGGTAGACGTAGCCTTTGGTGTCGAGATTCGGTGAGCAAAGTTAGTTCTTAGAGTTGACACCACCTATTCCATTTTCCCATGTCTACTGCTTGAGTTAATTTTTACTCTTGGACAAACGTCTTCTTGCTTTGGCTTCCTCCGGACTGAGGGATTAAGAGACTTTTACAATTTATGCTTTCCTTGAAATTCTTTATTAGGAATTTTGTTGTGCTATTTGGACCAAAAAGTGGTTCTTGAGTAGTCTCACTAAGTTGGAAAACTAGATACGTCATGATTTTTTCTTGGTGTATTTTTGTAATCAAAGAATTTTGACCTATGTTTATCTCAACAAAATGTTCAAGGATCCATTCTTGACCTAAAGTCACTTGTCCTACTAAGTCTTCATCCTCAATGGCTAAACTTAGCCATGATGCACGTGGCTCCTTAGTGAATAGGAAGTTCTACTACTTTCAAGCATTGAGCCAGGAAACCCTGGGTTTGAGAGGTATACTTTTACTAGGCACAGTTCGTCAAGAACATTTTGTACCATAGGGATTCTTATAGTGTTGGCTATAGTTTGCGGTTATGAGGAGATCATATGAGTCCCATTCAAACACTTGTTGGTCTAGGAGGAAAACCTAATCTTTGTTGGAGTTTGAGGTCTACAGAAGCACATGAACAAAAAGTAAGAAGAAGAAGCTTGGAGCACAACACAACACTAAAAATAAATTACCAAGTGAAATGTACAAAGATAAGTAACCCATTAGGGTTATAGGTGTATATACAAGCTGGGGGGGGGAAAAACCTCTTAAAGAGGAGAAAAATTGCCCCGGTGGTCCTAAGTGTGTTCACACACATCACTAGAAAATATATCCACGAATCCCCCTTGAGAGTGATGTGGTGAACAAGGAGTGGGCACTCATGTGTAAGGAAGTGTGAAGCTACATGAAAAGAGATCAATACACAAAAGGAAGTAAGCTCAAAGCTTTGCAAAAAGATTCAAACTTCTCCATAGGAAGAGCCTTTCTGAAAAGGTCTAGAACGTTATCCTTTGTGGGTACATAGGCCAAAATGATCGATCTAGCAAAGAACCTCTCCATGATATAATGATAATGCACCTAAATGTGCTTTGTGTGAGCATGGAACATAGGGTTCCTTGCAATTGTCAATGTGCTCCCAAATAAGCCAAAATGCTACTTCTTGCTCAATCTAGACATGCATGATCTACCGAGCATGAATAAAAAAGGAGTGGTGGACACATGAGTGTCATAACAACCAGCCGAGCCTCGATCAAACAATCCAAGTAGCCAGGTACCACTCAAGTAGCAAAAGATGTGCTTAACTGCCTACCAATGCTTGACACCTAGGAAATGCATAAACTTACTCATCCAAGAGATAGCACAATAAATATCAAGCTGAGCTATCCATATGTAAATCAAGCATCCAATAACCTCTTGATAGAAAACAACATCAAATGCATCTTCAATATCATGAAGACTCAATCATAAACTTGTTTCCATAGGAGTGTCAATAGGTCTACAATCTCCAAGGCCGAAACACTACAATAATCTGTCAATATATTATGTTTGACAAAAAGCTATTCCCCTATCAACTTGCTTATACTCAATCCCCAAATAATGATGCAAACGCCCGAAATCTGACATCTCATGCAAGTCAGCCTTAAATTCAACAATATGCTTCTCATTAGGCCAGTGAGCAACACATCATCAACATACACAACAATGATCAGAAGCACTTCATCTGCATGCTTAACATATAAGGTGCTCTCAGTTGGATTGTTATCAAAACCAAGTGCAGTCAAGTAGGCATGTATCTTTTCATACCAACCGTGGTGCTTGCAGAAAACTAGGGGGTTGAAATACATACACTTATTCATGTAACTCAATGTTTAGAAATGCTATTTAAATGTCCAAATGATGTACATTCCAACCATGATGAGCTACAAGTGCATAGATGCCATGAATGGTTTTCATTCGGCATGTGGATGGAAAGGTCTCATCAAAATGAATTGCCATCAGGCTTATACTTCAGCTTGTATAGCCATTTAGTGCCAATGGCCTTTTTTCCTGGAGGAAAATCACATGAAGGTAGGGTACCATTCTTCATTATAGCATCATATTCTGATTGTATAGCAGCCATCCAATTTTTTGAATTTTTTGTTTCATCAAAAGAAGCAAGGTCATTATCATCACAAAGACTAGAGGTAACCATTGCATAGCAATCAGATGAAAAGGAAGTAGTGAGAGAGTCTAAAATGTTGGAGTTAGACGTCTATGGAAGCACACGAACAACACAAGGAAGAAGAAGAAGCTTGGAGCACAACACACAATACTGAATGTATTACCACTAGAATGTACAAATATATGTAACCCATTAGGGATATAGGCATATATACAAGCCGGGGGGGGGGACCTCCTAAAGAGGGAAAAAAGTGCCCCTATGGTCCTAGTGTGTTCACACACATCACTATCGAAATATATCAACAAATCTCCCCTGGGAGTGATGCGGTGAACAAGGAGCTGGCACTCATGTATAAGGAAGTGCCAAGCTATGTGGAATGAATCCACAAAAGGAAGTAAGCCCAAAGTTTTGGGAAAAGCTTCAAATTTCTCCCTAGGTAGAGCCTTCATGAAAAGATCTACAATGTTCTCCTTGGTGGGCACATATGCCAAGCTGATCTCTCTAGCAGAGAACCTCTCCCTGATATAATGACAATGCACCTCAATGTGCTTAGTGTGAGCATGGAACATATGGTTCCTCACAATTGTCAATGCGCTCTGATTTTTAGTGAAGATGGTGGTGGAAGAAGATTCACCAACACCTAAATCAACAATAAGGCATCTGAGCCACACACACTCAATAGTCGCTATGAAAGCTACCCTATGCTCAGCCTCACAATTGGAAGTGGCCAGAGTAGACTGCTTCTTACTCAACCAAGATATACATGAGCTACCAAGCATGAAGCAAAAGCCACTACAGGACACACGAGTGTCATAGCAACCAACCCAATCACTGTAAAAAAAAGCATGCAAATCTAGCGATATTGATCCCCCCTTGGGATAAAACAATCCAAGTAGCCGGGTACCACTCAAGTAGCAAAAGATGTGCTTACCCACTTGCCAATGCTTGACACTTGGGCAATGCATAAACCTGCTCATCTATGGGACAACAAATTGAATATCTGGCCGAGTAATGCATAAGTAAATCAAGCATCCAATAGCCTAATGATAGAGAACAATATCAAATGCATCTCCAACATCATGAAGACTCAATCCTAAACCTATCTCCATAGTAGTGGAAATAGGTTTTTAGGCTTCAAGGCCAAAACATTGCAATAGTGTATCAATATATTTCGCTTGACACAAGGCTATCCCACCATCAGCTTGGATAAATTGAATGCCCAAATAATGATGCAAATGCCCCAAATCACACATCTCAAATGAGGCATGCAAATCAGCCGTGAAATCAGCAATATGCTTCTCATGAGGGCGAGTGAGCAGCATGTCATCAACATACACAACAATTATCAGAAGCACATCATTTGCATGCTTAACATATAAGGTGCTCTTAGTTGGATTGTTCTCAAAACCATGTGCAATGAGATAGGCATGTATCTCTTCATACCAAGCACGTGGTGCTTGCTTTAAACCATATAATGCCTTTTTTAACATGCACACTTGGTCTTCATGCCCTTTCTGCACAAAGCCATGAGGTTGAAAAACATACACTTCTTCATACATCACCGTTCAGAAATGTAGTTTTAATGTCCAACTGATGTACATTCCAACCATGATGACCTGAAAGTGCGCATATGCTATGAACAATAGTCATTTGGCAAGTAGGAGCAAAGGTCTCATCAAAATCAATGCCTCTTTCCTGAGCATAACCCTTTGCGACAAGCCTAGATTTATACCTGTCAATTGTACCATCAAGTTTATGCTTCAACTTGTATACCCACTTAGTGCCAATGGCCTTCTTGCTAGGAGGCAAGTCACATAAAAACCACGTACCATTTTTCATGATAGCATCATATTCTGATTGCATACCAGCCATCCAATTTTTAGAATTTTGTGCTTAATCAAAGGAAAGAGACTCATTCTCATCACAGAGACTAGAAGTAGCCATATCATAGCAATATAATGCAAAATAGGCACTATGAGAGCCTAAATGAGTACAATATGATAGAGGTGCATCTAATTTTCTTCCATGCAAAGTGTACACTAGTCATTTTTGCATAATTTTTGCCCTGTCAATGTCAGCTCTCTCATCAACAAGTGCATCAGGTAAATTTGCATCAGAAATGGAATGATCTGCATCATCACATGAAACCTGCAAAGGCTGAGAAGTTTCCTCATTAGGACTAGCACTAGACTATCTAGATGTAAAAAGAGGCAACAAAGTACCATACATGTCTTTGGTGCTAACAAATTTCTCCTTAGTACATGAAAGTAAGGGCTGAATAGCATCTTCCACAAAAACAACATCACCACTAAACAGAATGCATTTTGTCTCTGGATGATATAGACGATAGCCTTTGCTATCACAACTGTACCCAACAAAAATACATTTTACTACTTTATCATCCAATTTTCTGTGATGTTGTCCAAGCACTAATGCATATGCCAGACAACCAAAAACATGTAAATGAGCAATAGATGGCTTGTGACCATGCCAAGCCTCATATGGAGTGATATACTGTAGTGCTTTAGTGGGACACCTATTAATTACATATGCCGCACACATAATAGCCTCAAGCCAGAAACTATGTGGTAAAGGCTGACTCTTGACCATATACCTCACCATCTCCATGAGTGACCTGTTCTTCCATTTAGCAAATCCATTATGTTGAGGTGAATACGACACTATATAGTGATGTTTTATTCCATGTTCAACCAAAAGTGCATTAAAATCAGAAGGCATATATGCGCCCTCGATCAAAATAGAGGGTGCCCATTTTACATGCTAACAGATCTTCAACCAAAACCAAAAACTATTTGAAGCACATAAACACTTCAGACTTTCCTTTCAATGGATATACCCATGCATCCCTGGAAAAATCATCAATGAAAGTCATGAAGAAAAGATAGTTTCCAAAGGAGGGTGTCTGCATAGGACCACAGACATCACTGTGAACAAGGTGTAGTTTCTGAGTAGCTCAAATTGAAGCATCTTTTGCAAAGGAGGAACATTACATTTTGCCCAAAATATAACCTTCATAGACATGTTTACTGGGTGCCTCAAGTTTGGGCAAAGAGGATACCATTTCAGATTTTTGTAGGCATAACAAACTACCAAAATTCAGATGACCAAAGCATGAATGCCAAAGATTTGCATCTGATATAGCCTGAGAATCATGTATTGCACATGCTGAATCATTCACAGACTTTTAAAAGTCTATGAGCTTATACAACCCACAACATAAAAGACCAGAAGCAATAATCACATCACCATTTGTTTGACCATGAACTGTACATCTGTCATCAACAAATTTCACAACCAAGCCAATATTGGCTAATGTAGAAATGATTATGAAAGCATGCATACTAAAGCTTTCCATCTAAGATAGCCTCAAAATCTTGAATTGAACATGCTAAATCATTCATAGATTTTGCGTAGTCTATGGGTTTATACAACCCACAACAAAACATACCAGATGCAATAATAACATCATCATTTGAGAGATCATGAATTGTACTTCTGTCATTTGAAAATTTGAAAACCAAGCCAATCTTGGCTAATGCTAAAATTGACAACACATTTTTCTTAATCCATTCTATATACAAAGCATCTAAAAATGTGAAAGAACTACCATTAGTAGCAGTCAAAATGACTGTACCGACTCCCATTATAGGATAAGAGAAGTTGTTGGTGCATGTAACAATATTCTCTATAGGGGAAGGTTGAAGTGAGCTGAAGAAACTGCGTGGTAGGGTAACATGTTTGGTTGCCCGATTATCAAAGTACCAAACATCTTAGTCTATTGCAGACATACACTCCTCATGAGAAGATGGGTCATAACTATAGTAGTAAATACCCATTCTTCATTTTGAAAAAGATTAGCAAACTCTATTTTAGGTGTAGAGGCCTCTACAATATCCATTCCATCCTCTTTCTTCTTTTCCCCTTTTTTAATCAAAGGAAGTTTGGCCACAACCTGCTCTCCCAAGTGTAAATTAATAGAAAGAAAAGTTATACAAGTGAATTGGCCTAGCACCCATGGGACCCCCAATCCCACAAAGCACGGGTAGCTTCAAAAAAACTTGCTAGAATTAGAGAGCATTACAAATATTTTAATAATCATTTTGGCCCCCTCATGGGGGCCCACTTCAATTTAATCTTATTGTGCTCAAGGAAGAACAATCTACGATGTCTAAATAGTGGGAATTTCTTACCATTGGAAATTCTTTTGCCTAAAAGGAAAAGAGATTTTTTGATCAACCATTGTTTGGGAGAGTTTTCAAAGTTGGAAGCACATCTCTCTTTCCAGATCTTCCATAGGTCCTCACCTCTTATCATGCATTCCGTAATGCTACTAAACACTTGATCGCTTCACCTCCTATTGCTTACTTCTAGTTGATTTGTCTCTGTGGCAATAAGATTCTTCAAAGGGCCTTCAAGACCGACATTGACTTGGGGCACAAAAAGAAGAGGTGTCCCAAGTCTCCCTTGCCATGTAGACAACATTTACACCAAGGAGAAGCATGAAAAATTTTGTTAGCTTTTACATTGGTCCAAATTCTCTTGTGGAGGATTTGCCACATAAGAACCGGTTTTTTGTCTCAATGAGGGGATGAAAAAAGTTGAGTCATGGAACCTTCTTCACCCTTTGGAGCCAATTTTAGAAAACTCTTTATGACATGATCATGTCCCTTATAGTACTTGCAAATCTGTTTCTGCTTTTCTGACTTCTCTTCTTTGACCCCCTTCTTCAATTGCACATCATTAGCAAATTTTTGCTTACTAGTCGATGAGTTCCATTTACCTTGCCCTTCTGACTGGCTAAGAAAGCTTAATCTCCAACATGCATAATGGACTCGTTCTACTTGGGTTGATCTTCCCTTAACAAAACATAAACTAACTGAGGGATAATGACATGTTTGATAGACAAAGCTATCAATGCATGTGTCTGAGCATCTCTACCATCCCAACAAAGTTTCTCTACAGTAGGTGCAACAAGAACCACAACAAGAACATGCATTTGAAGATCATCATCTTCAATGTCATCTACATCACCTTCAATACTTGTATTTGCAGGTGTAGTAGGATATTTTTCAACATGCTGCACAATATTCCACAACCCTTTTTCTACCAATACATGATGCATCATATATGCCCACAATGGGTAATTAGTACCATCCAATCTATCCTCAACAACCAATATACATAAGACATCATTGCTTTTAGCCATGGCCTCTAACAAAATACCCTCATGCAACGAAATGGTTGTATCTCAAAAAACTTAACCTAACCACCCTATTGAGATCTACTAAATTTGTAATAGACTTTGATTGAAAAACCCCTAGATGAAGCGATGACCTACTTTGTTACCAATTGTTGGACTCTGAGGTCTCCAAAAGGACATGAGCGACACAAGGAAGAAGAAGAAGCTTGGTGCACAACACAAAACTAAAAATAAATTACCAAGTGAAATGTACAAATATAAGTAACACGTTAGGCTTATAGCCATATATCCAAGCTGGGGGGAAAAACCTCCTAAAGAGGGGAAAAGTGCCCCAGCGCTCGTAAGTGTGTGCACACACATCACTAGTAAATACATCAACAATGTCCTTGCACTCATGTAATGAGAAAATGTTTGTATAGTCCACGTATTCTTCTTCAAAGGGTATCCTTCCCAGTGTTCACTAACCATGAGTAGTTCATATTCTTCTACATGAAAACATTCTATTTATTGCTCATTGACATGTATATTACACATTACCAAAATCTACATATAGTGTTAAGGTTTGAACTCTTGATCATTCAAGACCCTAGGCATGTAATGGTCTAGAAGGATCACTTTCTTATTTAGTTTTGAATCATGAGGATGATGAACTAGCATCATTTATGCTAGTCTAGAAGGATCACCTTCTTGTTTAGTTTTGAATCATAAGGATGATGATCTAGCATCATTTATGCACATTTACTTATGAATTTTTTGAATCTCAAAAATGAATGTTTTTGCATTCATATGACCAACTATGGGGAAGAGAAGATATATTTTTCATCATGGCACTAATAAGGACGCTTCCCGTAGAATTTAGTCCAAATCCTATGCACAAAATCAAGGATATATGAGCTAGGCTGATGGATTCACATATAACACAAGGATTTCTTAGGATATAACTATTGCTTGTGGTCATATTTGAGGTTAGGAGCACCTAGAATGATCTATAAAGGTTCATATTTTTGATTCATATTACTACTCCCATACAAATAAATCTTGTTATGCAATTAGGTTGCTTGGAGATGTTGATTTCATGGAACTAATAAATTTTGAAAGCTAAGTGTTTTTTATGGGAGATAATAGGCATTTCAAGAGAGATAATTTCCTACTTTTACTACAAGTTCCCAAGAGTTTTATTAAAGGGAAGGATACAAAAGAACAATACATATAGATGGCTATCTATATTGTACATAGGGGCTAGTCGGAGTGACCATTACAAAAGCTTTTCCATATGCCTTCCAATGTGATTTTGAGGACAAGGAATTAAGGGGAAGTAAATATTGTAAAGGAAGGTTTTGAACCTTAGGCTTTGAATGTGTGGATATATGACAACCATTCCTTTAATAGGAAAGTTATATGGGGAAAGAATGCATGATAGAGGGCCAACTAGATTTTAAATATAAATAGAGGATTCAATTGGTCGGTTGGTTTGTCCATGAGTCCTTTGTGTGTGTTCTTACTTTGCATACACTGTCCTCTAGATCACATGGGTGTTTTTTCTAACTTTCTTCTGCAAAATCAAAAGTTTGTGAAGAATAAGAGAAGACTCAACTTAAATAGAAGAGATAGAGAAAGAATCTACATTATTGTTGATATATTTAGGTAGTGATATGTGTGAACACACTAGGACCACCGGGGCACTTTTCTCCCTCCTTAGGAGTTCCCTCCCCTCGTATACACACGTATAACCCTAGTAGTGTTGTGCTCCAAGCTTCTTCTTCTTCCTTGTGTTGTTTGTGTGCTTTCGTAGACCTCAAACTCCAACAATTGGTATCAAAGCAGTTCGTCGCTTCATCTACGACATAGTTGACAACCCTCTAGTCACAATCTCACAATTGCACAAAATTTGGTGAGCATACTCAAGGCAATTGGGAGTTAAAAATGACATCTCTTTGTGGTGTCTAAATCATGATTTGCACTCATTTTGACCTCCAATGCACTATCATAGTGCTTATGTAGGTAATTTCGTCTTTTTTTGCCAAAGATATATGCAAGTTTTGGTTTGCTAGTATAAGCCATTGAAGTCTTTTACAGGTTTAGCCGCACTCAAGAGGGTGGTTGTGTTCAACTTTTTGAGATACAATCATTTTCCTACATCAGGGTATTTTAGTCAGTGGCCATGGCTGAAAGAAGTGATTTATTCCATATGTTGGTTGTTGAGTGTAACTTGGATGGTACCAATTACCCATTATGGGCTTATATGATGCATCATGTATTGGTTGCAAAAGGATTGTGGAATATTGTGTAAGGTGTGGAAAAAAGTCCTATTTCACCTACAAACAGAGTTGTTGAAGGTGATGCACATGGCGTTGATGATGGTAATATTCTTCAAGTTCTTTTTTGTGTTGCAGTTCCTGTTGCAACTATTGTAGAGCAACTTCGATGGAATGGCAGAGATGCTCAGGCACATGGATTGATAACCTTGTCTATCAAACGTGCCATTATTCCCCATATTCACTCTTGTAAAATCGCAAAGGATGATTGGGATACACTAACTACTTTAAACTAGGCAAGGAATGAGGCTCATATTGCTTACCTCCAAACAAAGTTGGAGAGTGAGCACATGAATGAAGACAATCAAAGAAAGATGAAACAGATAAGAAGAAATGAGAAAAGTAGAAATTGTTTTGCAAATACTATAAAGGAAATTATCATGTCACAAAGAGCTGTCCAAAATTGGCTGCAAAAGAGGCAAAGAAGAAAGAGGCTTGAATGGTTGTTGTAGAGGCCTCTACACCCGAAACATAGTTTGCTAATCTTGTGCAAAATGAAGAATGGGCATTTACCATCGTCTGTAGTTATGACCCATCTTCTCATGAACAGTGTAGGTCAGCATTAGACTTAGATGTTTGGTATTTTTGATAGTGGGGCAACCAAACATATTACCTTGCAACACAATTTCTTCATTTCACTAGAGCCTCCTCTACAGGGAATACTATCACATTTTCCAACAACTCCTCTTATCATGTTATGGGAGTTGGTAAGATCATTCTAACTACTATTGATGGTAGTTCTTTTACATTTTTGGATGCTTTATTTGTGCTAGGGATCAAGAAAAATCTGTTATTAGTTTTAGCATTAGCCAAGATTAGCTTGGTTATGAAATTTGTTGATGACAGATGTACAGTTCATGATCTATCAAATGGCGATATCATTATTGCTTCTAGCATTTTATGTCTTGGGCTATATAAGATCATAGCTATGAAAAATCTATGAATGATTCAGCATGTGCAGTACATGATTCTCAGGCTATATCAGATGCAAAGCTTTGGCATGCACACTTTGGGCATCTGAATTTTGCTAGTTTGCTATGCCTGTAGAAATCTGAAACGGTGTCCTCTCTACCCAAACTTGAAGCACCTGGTAAACATGTTTGTGAAGGTTGTATTTTGTGCAAAATGGAGTGTTCTTGGTTCCCAAAAGATGGTTCAGTTCAAGCTACTAAAGAGTTGCAACTTTCTCACAGTGATATCTATGATCCTATGTAGACACCCTCCTTTGGGAACTATCTTTACTTTGTGACTTTCATTGATGATTTTTCCAAGCATGCCTGGGTATATCTATTGAAAGCAAATTTTGAAGTGCTTATGTGCTTCAAATAGTTTCTCGTTTTGGCTGAAAATCTGTCAGCATGTAAAATGGGCACCCTCCATTTTGATGGGGGAATGTATTTCTTTCGATTTCAATGCATTTTTTGCTAAATGTAGGACAAAACATCAGTGTATATTGCCATATACACCTCAAGAGAATGGAGTTTTTGAAAGGAAGTGTAGGTCACTCATGGAGATGGCAAGGTGTACGATCAAGAGTCAGGCTTTACCACATAGTTTTTGGCTTGAGGTTGTTATGTGTGCAACATATGTACTTAATAGATGTCCCACTAAAGCATTGCAGTTTATCACCCCATATGAAGCTTGGCATGGTCGCAAGTCATCTATTTCTCATCTGCATGTTTTTGGTTGTATGGCATATGCATTAGTGCTTGAACAACAATGCAAGAAACTGGATGATAAAGCAGCGAAATGAATTTTTTTTGGGTATAGTTTTGAAATAAAAGGCTATCGTCTGTATCATCCACAAACTAAATGATTTTTTGTTAGCCATGATGTTATTTTTGTGTAAGATGCTATTCTACCATTACTTTCATGTACTAAGGAGACATCAGTTAGCTCCAAAAATATGTATGATACTCTGTTGCCTCTTTCTACAAGTGGATAGTCTAGTGCTTGTCTCAATGAGGTGATTTCTCAACCTTTATAGGTTTCATGTGATGATGTAGATCATTCCATTTGTGATGTAGATTTACATGAATCAGATGCACTTGTTGATGAGAGAGATGATATTGACGAGGCAAAAATTATGCAAAAATGCTTAGTGCAAACTTTATGTGATAGAAAATTAGGTGCATCTCTATCATATTGTACTTCTTTTTCATCATATTGCTATGCTATGGCTGCCTCTAGTCTTTTAGATGAGAATGAGCCTATTTTGTTTGATGAAGCGCAAAAATTCTGAAAATTGGATGGCTTCTATGCAATTAGAATATGATGCTATCATGAAAAATGGTACCTAGTCTTTATGTAACTTGCCTCCTAGCAAGAAGGCCATTGGCACTAAGTGGGTATATAAGCTGAAGCATAAGCCTGATGGAACAATTGATGGTATAAGGCTAGGCATGTTGCAAAGGGTTATGATCCAGAAAGAGGCATTGATTTTGATGAGATCTTTGCTCTTGCATCTACGCACTTGCAGCTCATCATGGTTGGAATGTACATTAGTTGGACATTAAAACTCCATTTCTAAATGACGACTTGCATGAAAAAAGTATGTTTTTCAGCCCCATGGCTTTGTGCAAATAGGTCATGAAAACCAAGTGTGCAAGTCCAAAAAGCCATTATATGGTTTAAAACAAGCAGCACGTGCTTGGTATGAAAAGATGCATGCCTACGTGATTGCACATGGTTTTGAGAATAGTCAAACTGAAAGCACTTTATACATTAAGCATGCAAACCATGTGCTTCTGATCATTGTTGTCTATGTTGATGACATGTTGCTCACTGGCCCTATTGAGAAGCATATTGCTAATTTTAAGGTTGATTTGCATGCCTCATTTGAGATGTCACATTTGGGAAACTTTCATCATTATTTGGGCGATCAATTTATGCAAGTTCATGGCAGAATAGCTTTCTATAAAAAAAATATATTGATACATTATTGCATCATTTTGGCCTTGAAGAGTGTAAACCTATTGCCACTCCTATGGAGATAAGTTACAGTTGAGTCTTCATGATGCTAGAGATGCATTTGATGTTGTTCTCTATCAGTAGGCTGTTGGATGCTTGATTTACTTATGCATTACTCAACCAAATATATAGTTTGTTGTCTCACAAATGAGCAGGCTTATGCATTTCCCAGGTGTCAAGCATTGGTAGGCAGTTAGGTGCATCTTTTGAAACTTGGATCCTACCCAACCACTTGGATTGTTTTATCCCAAGGGAGATCACTACCGCCAAATTTACATGCTTTTTCTGACTTTGACTAGGCTAGTTGCTATGACACTTGTGTGTCCACTAGTGGATTTTTCTTCATGCTTAGTAGTTCATGTATATCTTGGATGAGCAAGAAGCAACCTACTGTGGACACTGCCAATTGTGGCTTAGACACCTTATGAATGATTTGGGTGTTGGTCACTCTTCTGCCACCACCATCTTCACTGACAATCACAGTGCATTTTTAGTTACAAGGAGCCCTGTGTTCCATGCTCACACTAAGTACATTAAGGTGCACTATCATTATGTCAGGGAGAGGTTCTTTGCTGGAGAGATGAGTTTGGCATATGTGTCCACATAGGAGAACATTGTAAACCTTTCACAAAGGCTCTACCTAGGGAGAAGTTTGAAGCTTTCCACAAAGCTTTGGGCTTACTTCCTTTTGTGGATTTATTCCACATAGCTTGGCACTCCTTATACATGAGTGTTAGCTCCTTGTTCACCACATCACTCCTAGGGGGGATTTGTTGATAAATTTAGGCAGTGATGCGTGTGAACACATGAGGACTATTGGGGCACTTTTTTCGCTCTTTAGGAGGTTTACTTCCCCCGACTTGTATATATGCCTATAACCATAATGGATCACTTATCTTTGTACATTCTCTTGGTGATACATTCAGTATTGTGTGTTGTGCTCCAAGCTTCTTCTTCTTCCTTGTGCTATTTGCGTGCTTCCACATACCTCAAACTCCAACAATTATGGGTGGAGTTAAGTAAAGATAAAAATGAAATGGAGATAGAGCAAAGCTAAAATGTAACAGCCACAAAGAGGAGGAAACAAGCGCTATTTTATTTTAATTAAGAAGCTTAACAAGGTTAAGACATCCTATACAAATGGAAGGAGAATGAAAGAAGAGTGTATTCACGAACAAAAGAGTGTGTGAGACTCAAAATGACTAGACCGTGAAATGGATAAACTCATGTGGATTAGAAATGAACTTGCCAAGAGCATGGAGTAGGCTCCTCAAGCTTCTAACCAAGTACAAATGAGGGGAGAGGCCCTCCTTATATAGATTTGGGAGGGGCTCTCCAAAGTACATCTCATGTGGGATAATTCTCATGAAAGGAGAATGAATACAACTGGTAGAAGCACATGGAAAGGCACCCAAATACAAAGTAAATATAATATAAGATGGAAATAAACTAGAAACGGAGTGCCTCCTAGATACAAAATGGAGATGCACCCATGCAGATACAAATGTAGATGATGTGGGAGACATCATGTCATCATCACCCCCTCTGTAGCTCCCTTTTGGAGCGGCTAAATGCTGTAGAGGTCCACCAAGTGCTAGAGTGGAACTAGAGGTAGGGCCTTCATGAACATGTCCGCCAGGATCTCCTAAGAGGTACACTGCTCTAGAGTAATCTCCTGAGACACGAGCTTCTGACAGATGAAGTGGTACTGGATCTTGATGTGCTTTGTCTAAGCATGGAGCACTGGATTCTTGACGATGGCCAAGGCTCACTGGCTATCTATTTGGATGCGTATCAAAGGATCCTACAAACAATAATGTCAGATAATAAACATCGAAGCTAGATGGACTCACATGCTGCGAGTCTAGATGCTCAGTACTTGGCCTTAGTGGATGATAGAGCAAATTTAGGCCGCTTCTTACTTGCCCAAGAGATAGGTCTTGAACCAAGCAAGAATATGTATCCAGAAGTAGGTCCTCGAGAATCAAGATCTCTAACCCAATTTGAATTTGAATATCCAATGAGTTTGATGCCTCCTCTGTACCAAAGACCATGATGTTGGGTGGGGGAAAGGTAGCAAAGTAGTCTCTAAGCAGGATCCCAATGTGTCTGATGAGGCTGATGTGCAAATTGACTAAGTATACCAAGTGCATAGGCAATATCTGGTCTAGTGTTGGCAAGGTAGAGTAATGAGCCAACAAGCTATCGATAAGTATGCACATCCACAAGTGATGATGAATCCTCCAGTGTAAGCTTGATATTTGGATCAAGTAGTGTAGATACTGAGCGACACTGGTCCATGTTTTATCTGGAAAGAAGATCAAAGCAATACTTCCTCTATGATAGGAATATTCCTTCTTTTGTTTGCCAAACTTCCATACCTAAGAAGTAGTGAAATAATCCAAGATCAGTCATAAAGTACTCAAGGTGAAGCTGTGTGATGATGAATTGGATGTGTTCTTCATCTGAGCCCGTCAAGATCAAGTCATCTACATAGAGGATGATGAGAGCAACTAAGGACTCTTTTTGATAGATGTAGAGGTTAGCATCAGCATTGCTTCTGTGAAATCCTTTAGCTTCAAAGAACTTGTGAATCTTTTCATACTAGGCCCTAGGAGCTTGCTTGAGTCCATAAAGTGCTTTGTGAAGTTTGTATACTTGATCTTCCTATCCTTTGATCTTGAACCCTTCATGTTGTTCAACATATACTTCTTTTTGAAGATCTCCATTGAGGAATGCACTTTTGATGTCTAGCTGGTAAATGGGCCACTTAAAGAGAGCACCTAGTGCTAAGATGATTCTTATGGTTGTGAATCTTGCAGTAGGAGCAAAGGTGTCTTCATAGTTAGTGCCATGTGTTTGCTTCTATCCCTTAGCTACCAACCTTACTTTGTACTTGTCTAATGTGCCATCTGACTTGTACTTAACTTTATAAAGCCACTTAACTCCTATGATTTGATGTTTTGTGGGCTTAGGTACAAGAGTCCAAGTCTCGTTCTTCTCGATTGCATCCATTTCTACTTCCATAGATTCTTCCCACTCAAGTTTTCCTTGTGCTTCTTTGTAGTTAAAAGGTTCTGGGATTTGTTGAATCGGATGCATCAAGGCATAATTGACAATGAACATTACAAGCATAAACTAAACACTAATGCCTTTCGAATGCGCCATCTCTTATCAAATTTGGAGCTCTTTGGAGAGGGCAGCAGCCTCTGCAAGCTTACTATTGGCAAAGAAGATGATGCAAAAAAATGAAGGAGCAAGACAATGATGGTCACAAGTGTATGTATATTGCTTCCATGTATTGTACAAGTGATTCGAAGTCTTTATAATATAGACTTTAGAAATGATCCAAGACTTCTACAAGTGGATTTTGAATTCAAATTAAGGTGGTAAGAGTTGTTGGAGGGAATCAATTCACTTTCCTACAATTTAGGAAAAGTGAAGATCTAGTTTGATCTACTTTTAGATGATTGATTGATTGATTGAATGTAACTCAACCATGATAAATTCATGGCATTTGGGCTCTCTTTTTATCCTTGTACATGTGTAAAGCTCTAGGCTTTTACGATGTCAAAGATCCATGAAAAATCTTTTTTAAAAAAATACAATAAGTGAGCATAAGAAAAGAACTCTCCAATGGATATTCTTTCGTCGTAATCCAAGAGGTAGCTTTTGATCTAGATCAATTCCACCTCAAGCATAGTGTAAGCTTGATGTTCCAACAACTTCCCCTCAAGCTAAAATATGCTTGAGTCTTCATTGTCTAATAAGTTGAATACCTGCAATAGCTTTGAATCTACAAAGCTGTATTCCATCAAGTGTCTTCATCATCATATCTACTGCTTGCTTTTTAGTAGGAACAAAAGAAATGTCAATCTCCTTTGCCATGAGCTTCTCCCTGATGAAGTGGTAATGAACCTCTATGTGTTTGGTTCTTGGATGGAAACTAGGGTTTGCTGCTAGATGCATGGAACTTACATTATCTCCAAATATGTGAGGTGTGGAACCCAGAAGTCCCAAATCTGTATTCAATGCTTTTAACCATATTGCCACTTGAGTTGCTATGGTCAAACCTCTATACTCTGCTTCAGTTGAGGATAAAGCAACTATTGGTTGCTTCTCGGAAATCCATGACACTAGCTTTGAACCTCCAAATGCTAAGTAACCAGAGGTACTTCTTCTATCATCATTAGCTCCTGCCCAATCTACATCTGAATAGATTTGGATATCCAGATATGAAGAATAAGGATAGAATATACCTTCATTGGTTGTACCTTTGAGGTACTTAAGTACTCTCTTAGTTGCATCCATGTGTGGTAAACACTTCCACACTATATGAGATGTCTGGCCTTGTATGAGTAGCATATATTAAGCTACCTACCAAGCTTTGATAATCTTTAATGTCTTCAATTTTCTCACCTTTATAAACACTAAGTTTTGTAAGACAATAGTTACGCAATATAACACAGGAGCAATAGCAGAGAAGATAACAGATATAGGAGAATCTCAACAATTTTCTACTAGCAGCAAGTACAAAGATGATGGCGTTGTCCACCCATGCGCTCTCAAGGTAGAGCTTAAATGGTGATCTAGACAACTCTAGATAGGGAGATACAAGGTAGAGGTATGCTGGCTCAACTCAATGTCTTAGGTAGTGCAGAAGTCATGTATATATAGGATCATGGGTGGCCTGCCATGGACGGCTATACATGGGCGGTAGAGCGTGGGCGGCCACCGCCCGCGTAATTGCCATACACGGCTTAGACTGGTTGAACCGACCTAACAAATATAAATGATTTCTGACTCCGACAGGGAATATTCCATGGAATATTCCCTTTACCGTCGCGCCGGGGGCGCTGCCCCCGGACCCCCACCAGGGGGCCCGCTGGCCCCCTTGGACCCCCCAGCCGGGGCTGCTCACCGCTGCCCCGGACCCCACAATTGGGGACCCTGGTAACTCCCTTTCCTTATAATATCTTACATGGTCCAATATGACCTTCATCCAACATTCAAGTTGGGATTCCCATCAATTGGGTAATGCACGCTTGGCTTCTCCTCATAAAGGGGGCCTTACAAAATGTGCATACAATCATGAGGGGTAGACATTGATCATACTCTAACACCCCCCCTCAATGTTTACCGATGATAAATCAAGTAGGTCTCGGTCCTATGCCCATCTGTTGAAGATGCTTGTTGAGCTGCTCTCTTCCAAGTGCTTTAGTGAATATGTCAGCACAATTTGCCTCTGTTGGGCAATATTCTAGCTCCACAATTTCATCTTCAATTAGCTCACGAATGTAATGGTACTGTACTTCTATGTGCTTGGTGCGAGCATGAAATACTGGGTTCTTTGCAATAGCCATACAACTTTGATTATCACACTTGAGTACAATTGGCATATTTGATGGAAAGCCTATATCTGCAAGAATTCTCCTTAACCAGACTGCCTCACAAGAAGCAAAACAAGCTGCTTTGTACTCTGCTTCAGTGGAGGAGAGTGCGAGAGTTGGTTGCTTCCTACTTACCCAAGAAAATATTCCTGAACCAAGTGAGAAACAATATCCAGAAACTGATTTTCTAGAATCACAATCTCCAGCCCAATCTGAATCACAATATCCTTGGAGTGTATCACCTGTGGTATACAAAATACCAAAATCCAAGGTTCCTGCAATGTACCTTAGAATTCGCATTCCAGCATTCCAGTGACTCTCCTTAGGTTTGTTGGAAAACCTGCTTAACACTCCAACAGCATAGCAAATGTCTGGTCTAGTGTTGCACAGAAAAATAAGACTTCCAACGAGCTTCCTATACTTCTTAGCATCTACATCAGGCATGTTATTATCCATAGATAGCTTATGATTTACCTCCATAGGTGTGCTAGTTGGTTTGCAGTCCATCATTCCAAATGCCTTGAGAATTTCTTTGGAATATTTTTGTTGTGAGATGAAAATGCCATCCTTCCTTTGCCATACTTCAATTCCCAGACAAAAATGGAGTAGACCTAAGTCTGTCATTTCAAACTCAGTTCCCAAGCTGATCCGAGTTTGATTGATGAGTTCCTGATGATCTCCTGTAATGATCAAATCATCTACATATACAATGACAACAACTAGCTTGCTATCCCTTTTCGTTACATACAAGTTAGCATCAGAAGTACTTCTTTCAAAACCCATATTTTTGAAAAAATGATCAATTCGTTGGTACCAAGCCCGTGGAGCTTGCTTAAGTCCATACAAAGCTTTCTTCAACCTGCAAACTTTATTTTCTGAATTGGGCACCTCAAAACCTGGTGGTTGAGATACATATACCTCCTCCTTGAGGTGACCATTCAAAAATGCAGATTTGACATCCATCTGGAAAATAGGCCAAGACTTTTGTGCAGCTACTGCAAGTACCGTCCGAATAGTTGTCATGCGTGCTGTTGGTGCAAAAGTTTCTTGAACATCAAATCCTTCAATCTGTGAAAAACCCTGTGCAACTAATCGTGCCTTATACTTTTCTAATGTTCCATCAGCTTTATACTTAGCTTTCCAAATCCATTTAGTACCTATTACCTTCTTCCTTGGCGGCAAGTCGACTAGATCCCATGTATCATTTTTGAGTATACTATCATACTCAGACTGCATTGCCGCTCTCCAATCTGGATCATCAATGGCTTCTTCAATGGTGGTAGGTTCCTTTATGGAACCCATGATATCTGCCATTAGAGCCATGTTAACAATGTGTTCTGAGGCTCTTCTTTGCTCCTCTATTCTCTTTGATCTTCGTAATCCATCCGATGATGATTCTGGTGCATCTACATGTGGATTGTGATCATCAAAGAGCTGTTGTGCCCACTTCGGTAGTGGCTTACGCTGTGCAGCTACAATTGGTTGGCTTTTTATTGAGGAAATTTCTCCATCAGATGTTTCCTCCTCCTCAACTTTAACCTGTCTTTTGATAGGCACAAGGTGAGATATTTCTCCGTTTGATGAGATAGTAGATTTACCTTTATCTTCTACTAAGTGTGGTCGTTCATCAAACACCACATCTCGGCTGACAAAAATCTTCCTTGCCTCAGGATCCCATAACCTGTATGCTTTAGACTCTTCACTATATCCTAGGAAGACACACTTTTTGCTTTTTGAATCCAACTTTGATCTTGTTGAATCAGGAATATGTGCATAACAGAAACAACCAAAAATTCTGAAATGCAAAACTGAAGGCTTTTTACCAGAATATGCTTCTTGAGGAGTCATCCCCTTCAGAGCTTTTGTGTAGCTTCGATTGAGGATGTAGACTGCTGTATTGACTGCTTCTGCCCAGAATGAATCAGGCATGTCTTGAGCCTTTAACATACAACGAGCCATTTCAACTACTGTCCTGTTCCTGCGCTCAACAACGCCATTTTGTTGAGGTGTATGAGCTGTGGTAAGTTGCCTTTTCACACCATGCTCCTTACAGTAATTGTTGAATTCTGTTGATAAGAATTCACCTCCTCTATCTGTTCTAAATTTCTTCAGTTTCCTTCCTGATTCACTTTCTACATACTTATGCCACGCTTTAAATTTTTCAAAAGCATCAGCCTTCTCTCGAATGAAATAAACCCACATCTTTCTACTATAATCGTCGACTAACAGCAAGAAGTAGAAAGATCCTCCTAAAGCAGGTGTAGACATTTTACCGCAGAGATCAGTATGTACCAACTCTAGAGGAGCTTGAGATCGATTGCTGGTCTCTCTTGGAAATGCCTTTCGTTGTTGCTTGCCCATCATACAAGCTTCACAAGGTTCCTACAACTCTGAAAATGCAGGCAAATGAGCAACCATCCCTGTTCGTTGCATCTCCTTCAAAACTGCAAATCCGAGATGCCCAAATCGTTGGTGCCATAACCTGCTTACATCTTTATCTTCTGTAGCAGTTAAAGCACTTAACTCATACAAGTTATCCCGTCGTGTGCCTTTACCTACAACATTACCTGATGAATCCATGATTTCCGCACCACTCTTATTGAAGTGAACTTCGAGTCCACGATCTGTTATTGCAGAAACTGACAACAAATTTCTTTTGAGTGTAGGTACATAGAGAACATCGGATAACTTTTTCTCAACACCTGGAGAAGTGATAAAAGAGATGGTTCCAGTTCCTTCAGCTGGACACTTGGAGTCGTTTCCCACCACTACATTGATGGATTCCCGCAGAGGCACTAGGGAACTATACCAATCCTTTTTACTAGTCATATGGCGAAAAGCTCCACTATCTAAAATCCATGGCTCATCAACACGAGCTTGAGCAGATGAACATACCTCTTCAATAGCTACCCAAAGTTCCAGCTCTGTGTTGTTTGCAGACTCTTTGTTCTTCCATGATGATTTTACAGTCCCATTCCGTTCATCAGCTTGCTTCTTTCTGCAATCCTTGATGGCATGGCCTTTCTTTTCACAATAGAAGCAACTTCCTGTGAACTTTTTCTTCTTTGGCTTCTTCTTTGATCCCTCTGAAGAGCCTTTACCTTTTGCATTTGCTGAGAATGCAGCATCAGTTGTACTTTGCCGATTCTTCAGCCGCATCTCTTCTTCTAAAAGCATGGCACAAAACTCTTCAAATGTAAGAGGAGTTGGCCTTACCTGAGTGTTAAGGGCTGTTACTAATCCATCATACTTTGCTGGAAGAACACGTACAGATCTTCGAGCTAGCTCTTCTGGTGTTATAACAACACCAACTGCAGCCAATTGATCTTGAAGATGCTTTATCCGTTTGATAAAATCTTCAGCCTTTTCAGAATCAGAATGCTTTTCATTTGCCAACTGATTTTCTAAATTCTGTATCCTAGTGTGGTTCTTGGTCTCATATTGTCGAGCCAATATGCCCCAAGCCTCATGTGCTTTAGTAGTATGTTGAACTAAAGTAAGCACAGAATCACTTACACTAGTGACAATCGCACATAATGCATCAACATTCCGCCTCTTCCAAGCTCGTAGAAGATCTGGATCTGGCTGAATCATCAATCTTGAATTTGCTGGATCTTCAACTGGTATAGGCTCTGGATCCAATCCCATCGGTCCCATGACAGTGTCAAGTAATTCATAGGAGTCCAAAATTGCAGAAATTTTGAACTTCCAGAGTGTATAGTTGGTTCCATCCAGCTTCCCTTCAGTGAATGCAGGTGGACGAATTCGAATAGGTGCAGCATTAACATTAGGTGAAGCACCAAGACTAGTGTTCGACGATGAAGCCATCATGTAATCACTCGAATAATCTACTGATATTCTAGTCTGCTAGTAGGCTAAAATAATGATACTTCTCAAGCTATTCGAACCTTACAGCTCTGATACCATGTAAGACAATAGTTACGCAATATAACACAGGAGCAATAGCAGAGAAGATAACAGATATAGGAGAATCTCAACAATTTTCTACTAGCAGCAAGTACAAAGATGATGGCGTTGTCCACCCATGCGCTCTCAAGGTAGAGCTTAAATGGTGATCTAAACAACTCTAGATAGGGAGATACAAGGTAGAGGTATGCTGGCTCAACTCAATGTCTTAGGTAGTGCAGAAGTCATGTATATATAGGATCATGGGTGGCCTGCCATGGACGGCTATACATGGGCGGTAGAGCGTGGGCGGCCACCGCCCGCGTAATTGCCATACACGGCTTAGACTGGTTGAACCGACCTAACAAATATAAATGATTTCTGACTCCGACAGGGAATATTCCATGGAATATTCCCTTTACCGTCGCGCCGGGGGCGCTGCCCCCGGACCCCCACCAGGGGGCCCGCTGGCCCCCTGGGACCCCCCAGCCAGGGGGCCCGCTGGCCCCCTTGGACCCCCCAGCCGGGGCTGCTCACCGCTGCCCCGGACCCCACAATTGGGGACCCTGGTAACTCCCTTTCCTTATAATATCTTACATGGTCCAATATGACCTTCATCCAACATTCAAGTTGGGATTCCCATCAATTGGGTAATGCACGCTTGGCTTCTCCTCATAAAGGGGGCCTTACAAAATATGCATACAATCATGAGGGGTAGACATTGATCATACTCTAACAAGTTTATGGTTCGTCTCCAAAGGTATACTTGCAGATTTAGTATTCTCCATTTTGAACTTGAGAAGTAGATCTTGAATGTATCTCCTCTGAGTCAAATACATCCCTTCATCTATGTATATCACCTGCATACCTAGGAAATATGTGAGCTCACCTAAGTCATTGATTTTAACTCCTCTTGCATGTGTCTCTTGATCCTTTAAATGCCATTCAGATCATCACTTGTTAGAATAATATCATCTACATATACACATAGATAGATAACCTCATTGTGATCCCTTCTAATGAATAGAGAAGGATCTGAGTTTCTATCTTTGAACCCTTGAACTTGAAGATATGTAACCAACCTATAATTCCAAGCTCTAAGAGCTTGTATCAATCCATACAATGCTTTCTTAAGTCTGCAAACATGATGAATGATTAGGGTTTTCGAAACTTGGTGGTTGTGACATGTATACCTCTTCACTTATCCAACCATTTAAGAATGCATTTTTCACATCAAGTTGGAGGACTCTCCAATTTCTTGCAGTAGGTACACTTATCAATGTTCTGATTGTAGTCATCTTTGCAACTTGTGAGAATGTTTCCTCATAGTCTATACCATGAGTTTAAGAGCATCCTTTAGCAAGTAATCTTTCCTTGTACCTGTAAACTAATCCATTTTAATTTCTTTTAACTTTATATACCCATCTGCAACCAATTACCTTTTGCTTTGCTGACATTGGAACCAAATCCCAAGTGTCCATCTCCTTCAATCCATCTATTTCTTCTTTCATGGCCTTTTCCCAATTAGGGTTTCCCTTTGCCTCTTCATATGTTGACAATTCTTCTGAAATTGAATCTTTTGCCAAGTAGACTGAATGCTTTGTAACAAATGTGGAATCATATCCATACCTTTTTGGTTGTTTCTTCTCTCTTGTTGATCTTCAAGGTGCTTGCTTAGAGCATTCTCCAACCTCTTGCATCTTTGCTTTGCCTCGTGACTTCCATAGTTTGTAATCCTTTTCTCTTTCATCTTAGTCATCACCTGTATCACTTCTTGGATCGTGGACCTGTGTATCATGATTGCTTCGTAATTGATGGGAATTAGAATCAAGATCATATGGTAGAGTTACCTTTTTTTGTCTTCATCATACCAAGACCTGTGATCTTCAAACACACCATCTCTACTTGTAGTGAATTTCTTGGTTGAAGGATTCTAGAACTTGTAACCCATCTAAGTTGAGTCATATCCAATAAACACTACCTTTGTTGCCCTTTCATCTATCTTACCTCTTATTTGTGATGGTACATGAACATAAGCTAAACAAGAAAACAACTTCCATTGCCAAGACTAGGTTTTCTTCTATGCCATGCTTCATAGGGACTCATAACCTGAAGTGATTTGGATGGTAGTCTATTGACAAGGTACATAGCGGTTGAAATAGCTTCTGCCCATAGATAATGTGGCAACTTCTTCTCTTCAAGCATTGTTTGACCTAATCCAACCAATGTCTTGTTTCTCCTCTCTGCAATTCCATGTAGTTGAGGAGAGTACCTGGTAGTCACTTCCTTTTTGATACCTTTGTCTTGCAAGAACTCATCAAACTCTTTGGAGAATATTCTCCCCCTCCATTAGATCTAAGCTTCTTGAGTGATCTACCTATATGATTCTCCACATGTGCTAGATACTTTTTGAAGCAATCAAACACTTCATTCTTACTCTTGATAAAGTATAGAATGGTCCATCTACTATGGTCTTCAATAAATGAACATAATACCTTGATCCTGCCAATGAAGGTTCTTAACTTGGTCCCCATACATCTGTATGTACTAAGTCCAATAAGTTGTTGTGGATGTAGCCTTTGTGGTTGAATGATTGTCTTTGTGCCTTCCCAATTTGACATGCATCACACCTATTGATCATGTGTCGCTTTCATATGTTCAGCAGTCCTATAACACTTTGATCCCTGCATATATCCTTCAAGGTTCTTTCATTCACATGAGCAAGTCTCTTATGCCACACTTCAAGATCATTTAGGGTTTGATACCAAAACTTGAATAGAGCTATGTTCCTAGTTTCTCCTACTTCAAAGTAAAGAGCATACCATGCTTCTCACCTCTGACTATCGTCTTGAAGCCTTGAAATGGATCTTCCACAAAATCTCCATGTTGGGTGAACCTAACTTGCAAGACTTTTTCAACTATTTGGCCTACACTTATTAGGTTTTTAGTGATAGTGGATATATAGAGAACCTTACTTAGAATGTTTGTCCTACCATTGGAAACTTTGACATTACCAATCTTCTCCACATTGTGCTTTGTGTCATCCCCTGTTAAAACTTCATGTCTATGCTTTGGACTTTCCAAGTCAGATAGAAGAGCCATGTTGCCTGCAACATGAGTTGAACATCCAGAATCTATGTAGAACAAATGATCATATTCTTTACCTTCTTTATGGCTTAGATTCATAAGAAGCAATGAGTCTTCATGTGGTTGATCTTCTGAATAATTATTGAAGCTCCTTCTATTATAGCCTCTATTGATTGTTGAAGTTCTATCCACCTCTACCTCTATTGCTACCATATCCAGCTCTTGCACTTCCTTTCTGGGTCTTCCCATTGAACTAGCAATTATGAGTGGTGTGGTTGGTCTTATTGCAAATGGCACAAGGTTGAACATTTTGACCTTTGGCTTTGTCATGCTTTGATCCTTTCTTCTTCCCTTTCCATAAAGATTTCTACCTTGCAAATAGGGCTCCATTTTGAATTGCCAAGCCACGTAGTTGTGTCGATCAAGCTTCTCAATCATTGAGGCAAAGCCATCACCCATCTTGATCTAGCTCTGATACCATTGAAAGAACTTGGAGAAGCTTGTAGGAGGTAGAGAAGTGAGTTGTGAAGGAGTGAATTTTGGTCTAACCAACCAGCACAAGACGAGCCCTTGAGCTTATGGAGACTCAAATAGAACTTATAGGCATGCCATAAGTGCAAAGAAAAATGCACTATGTACTTTGGATCATGAACAATCTTACTATGGATTAAGAGACACACTTCATTCTTTGTTGCATAGGATTCTCAAAGTGTCGCCTTCCCCCTTAGTACCCTTTCACATGATAAGGTGCACAAGCACCCCTTTTAGAGGCTTTTGGGTCAATCCAACTTGATCAAGCCTACTTCCTAGGCTCTGATACCAATGCAAAGAACTAACTATTAGGATCTCCACATGCTAGAGAGATGACTCTTCTCCCAACCTTATGCCTCTATATATAGCTGTTCGAGTCAATGAGAACCACAAATGTAACTATAGTCCACATTGTATGTGAAATCTCCATTATTCTTTTAATATCTTCCACTAAAGTCTACTACTGGTTGGAGTGATCTGGTCCACTACTTTAGTATCTTCCACTAGAGCCCACTAGTAGTAGGTGTACTCGCCACTTAAGTTAAGTCTCTCTAGACTCAAGTTAACTCACATTAATTTTAGTTAAAAGGCTCTTTGAGAAAAACTCTCTCCCCATGCTCCCCATGGGGTCGAACCTAAGACCTCCTATTTCACAACCTTGAGACTCAACCACTAGGCAAAGTGGATCACTTGTTTAAGAGCACACAAACTTATTCTTAAGTCTAATCTTGAGATCTTTTCCCATACACACGAGTGACCAAATGGTGTTTGATTTCAGATCTCTCTGAACCACTGAGACCCTTAGATCATAGACTTACTTTATGAGGATATGTATGTATATGCACATGCATGTAGATGCTTTGATTGATATGTATTAGGCATGTATATGCACAGGTATGTATATGCATAGGGCATTGGCAATTACAATGTATATGTGGGTGTGGGAAGGTATGTGCAAGTATGTATGTATATGCTTTGATTTATATGTATGAAAATGCAAGTGTGGGCAATTATGGGCAGGTATGTATATGCACATGTACGTAGTTATTCGTTGAAACATTTATGAGCTGTTGTGATTTAATATGTGACATTGTGTTTAGTTTGGCTAAGAAAAACATTTATGTGTAGGAAAATACTCATGCTCATGCAAACCTAAGATTGAAAGATGTGAAGTTATTGCCCGTTTGTGTTTATTTTTAGGGAAGAATATTTTTTGTTTCTCTTATCTAAACTACTTTATTTCTATATAAAAAACCCCTTGAGAGACCTTGAGAAAAGATTTCAAGACAATCACTACAAAAGAATACATGCAAGGCATAGATAGATTAGGTATAGGGTTTAATACTTTAGATTAGTATGTATACATAAATGCATAGAACATTAGGATTTTAAGATCTAGAGCAGTATATGTACATAAATATATTAAAAAATATAGTTTTGAATTTTAATAGTTCCACAAACATAGATAAATACAAAATCAAGATTTTATGATTTAGATTAGTGTATATATATATATATATATATATATATATATATATATATATATATATATATATATATATATATATATATATATATATATATATATATATATATATATATATATATATATATATATATATATATGTGTGTGTGTGTGTGTGTGTGTTCTTTATAAAGGTTGGGGGATTCTTTAGTAAAAAGGGACTTGAGTATTTGTAGGAGAAGAAGAATAAGAAGTAGTAGTAGTAAAACACTTGCGCCAAAAGCTTCTATATCTTGACTACAATGGAAAATACAATAGTTGTGCCTAGAATAAGACAAAGTGTTCTCTATGTAGAGTGCTCAAACCCAAAAAGCACATACATACATACAAGTATACAAGATACTAGAAGTCCTTGCGTGACCAAAATTCTCTGTACCGGACCCCCACCCTCTCTTATAGCTTGCTCTAGTGCACACCTTGCACTCAATCTTCCAATAGGGTAGGAGGAAGGGCCACCTTTTGTCGACGTGGAACACCTCTTCACTGGTACATTAGTCCACCTTGATTGCCTTCCTCAATGGTTCTATGCAACTTGATCACCTTCCTCGCACACTTGTCTCTCTCTTTCTTCTCTACGTTGCACTGGTTCAATGTGTCTTTTGCTCTTCTCTCCTAGTGTAGACTATGCTCTATGTTGCTTAGTCTAACTCCAAGAATGTCAATGCCATGTGAGTGTCGATTCCACTTATGTGCATCACGCATAACTGATAGTGTATCTTGGTGCTCACTTTGATGTCCCAAGAATCACTAAATGTGTAAAGTCAATGACTCCTTATTTTGTCCTACAGAGACTTTATGAGAAAACAAAATTTTAAATGGCGGGCCATACGTACACATTTATGATTTTGCTAGTGGAATCAGACTCTATAACGAACTGTGTAAAGAATCTTTTTGAGAAGTTTAAAGTACCCAGTGTTTTTTCTTATGTCCTTTCCGAAGAAACTTGTATAGTACGAGAGATACTTGTATTAGATAGTTAGAATTAATTCGTTGAGTTAAGTCACTAATAGGCAGATTCGTATGATTGTGAAGTGATAGAAACATAGTGATCTAGTCAATCTAGATTTTTCCATTCAAAAACACCTTGAACCTGTTCCATCCTTAACCAGACTGGCTAGATATTAACATTGGCAATCCCCCTAGGGAGTTGTTGTTAAAGCCTACATGCTGATAACATTATCTAGAAAATCTTACTCAAATTATAAAAGTGACAAGCACCCCGTTCGAGTGAACAATACTTTACGAACACCGCAACGTAAAGTAGAAAAAGTTAGAACATCTAATGAGAAGATTGCAATGAGCCACTATTGGTGCAGGACAATCAACAATTGATGTTTTGATGAAGAGGTGAAGTCAAGGTTTGAAGGAAAGATTCAAGTTGTGAAGCATGGAAGAAGAATACATTTAGAAAGAGGAAGTTGTGTACACATATGTACAAATAGTTCACTTATATCTTTGAGAAGTCATAAGGTTGTAAATTTTTGTATATATATACTATGAAAATGTCGGGGCAAGTATGAGAGAGCATGAGAATAGAGTAATCAGAAGTTGTATGTGTCATTAGACATCTTAGAAGTGAATTAAGACTCTCTCATCACTCGGTTGTAATTTTTCTCAGAAATGAAAAAAAAGTTGCGCCCAATATTTCTGAGTTTTCTCCTTCTGTGGCGAAATGCTTTTGTACAAGTCTAAGTCTATAGGTGACCGACTTTTGTACAAATTTTTAGCTTCCAATTGTGATCAGGCTGAGAGAATTAAGTGTAGGAACATTTGCATATGTGAACGAGAAGAAGAGAAGTTACAAGAGGCGCAAAATTCGATACGAATGTTTTGATCAATTCTCCTTCCACAGTTTAAAGTTTTGAGCAAGCATGTACTTAATATTTAAGTTGGAAGGTAAGCTACTTGTGGCTAAAAGTATTTGTAGAAACGGGTTCTAGATTGAGAGAACCAAAGGTTTAAAGTCATAGGTGTTTAAATTGACTTCTCAGAAGAACAGTTTTAGACATGGGTGAGTTGTTTCTCAAGATATACTGAATCTTTTGGAGTGATTCAACTTGGTGAAGGTGCACAATCTATAGCAACACCTCATACAAAGTTTTATAAAAAACTTTACACAATTGATAAGGGAATGAGTGATTTATGTGCAACAGACTTTCTGTGTATTCTCCTTCTTCACAGTTTGTTCAAAAAATTTGACAGTTGAGTATTGATCTTCTAAAATTGTTGAAGATCTGAGTTATTCTTGTTATAGAGGTGCTCTAAATACAAGAGTAACTTGTTTTTTTGGAGATTAACACTCTCCATCAGTGGTATCAAAGCAGGAAGCATCAGAATTGAAGGAAGGAGGACCTCGACTGCTGCAGGTGCAAAGAATTCAACATCTGAAGGTTCAAAAGATGAAAGCTTGAGAGCGAACCTTGAGAAGGAGGTCATACGACATCAAGGAAGACAAAAGGAGTATTATTCGAAGTAAAGGTACATCTATTACTCATAAAGATTGAAGAATTCAATATACAGGTGAAGAAAGGATGGGAGATTCTCTTCAGATAGAGAAATTGGATAGAGAGAACTATCCAGCATGGTCAATGAGGATGGAAGCTCATTTAATGAGCAAAGACTTGATAGCTTACATTACAGGTGAAGAGTGAATGAGAAGAAGAGAAGTTACAGGAGGTGCAAAATTTGATACGAATGTTTTGATCAATTCTCCTTCCACAGTTTAACGTTTTGAGCAAGAAGGTACTTAATCTTTAAGTTGGAAGGTAAGCTACTTGTGGCTGAAAGCATTTGTAGAAACAAGTTCTAGATTGAGAGAATCAAAGGTTTAAAGTCATAGGTGTCTAAATCGACTTCTCAGAAGAAGAGTTTTAGACATAGGTGAGTTGTTGAGATCATTTCTCAAGATATACTGAATCTTTTGGAGTGATTCAACTTGGAGAAGGTGTGCAATCTGTAGATGACACCACATACAAAGTTTTATAAAAAACTTTACACAATTGATAAGGCAATGAGTGATTTATGTGCAGCAGACTTTCTGTGTATTCTCCTTCTTCACAGTTTGTTCAGAAAATTTAACAATTGAGTATTGATCTTCTAAAATTGGTGAAGATTTGAGTTATTCTTCTTATAGAGGTGCTCTAAACACAAGAGTAACTTGTTCTTTTGGAGATTAACACTCTCCATCAGTCACAACACCCCTCCAACACCATTTCTAATTTTTGGTCTTCACGACCAAATTCCATTGTTGGTCCATTGAAATGCCAAACCCATTGGAATACCTAATAGGCAGAAGATTTGTCCCCTGGGGATCATTTGAAAGCCTTGGCCAACCAAGAATCAGGGCAGAAGCCCGATGATGGCTCCAAAAATGGTTTTAGAGTGGTTTATTTTGGATTGTGAAGCCACACATAATATGTCTAGGCATCTCCAAAAGGCATCAATGCTAGTCATATCATTATGCACAAAGGCATTTGTGTCATCAGCAAAACGTCTCATGACCATCTAGCCATGACTGAGAGGGAGCAACAAACCCTGAATATGGCCTAAGTCCATATGATTCTTCATAAGGAAATTGAGCCCCTCCATAGCAATAGAAAAATGCAGAGGGGCCAAAGGGCATCCTTGCGTGATAGAGCATTTTAGTCTCATAGTATTCGACAACTGGCCATTGATATTTATTTGTGCCGATGCATTTCCTAGTAGGGTAGAGATCATCTTAGTGAATTTTTTACTACAACTGAGGTATTTAAGAGATTGGAGAATGAAGTCCCATTCATGCCTATCATATGCTTTGTCGAAGTCAATCTTAAGGAAGATAACATCTTCAACAGACTCTTGAGAAAATTCAATGCCTTCCCAAATATCAATATAGCTTCCAAGATGGATCTACCCTTGATGAAGCCCTTGTGATCCTCACTTAATCAACTTTGTAAGTGGAAAGAGATTCAGTTGGCAATAACTTTAGCAAGGATCTTGTATCCCATTTGTATCATCGTGATCGGCCACCAATTTTTAATCCTGTTTTTGTTTCCTTTTTTGTGAATAAGCTTGATGAAGACTTTGTTTAGAAATTCAGGGAGCACCCCAGAAGGCAAAGCCTCTTGCCATACCAAGCGGAGCGGAGTGGCCACCACTTGTCTGAAGGTCTTGAAAAACTCATTGGTAAGGCCGTCGAGACCCGGGCTTTTCCCATTAGGATGACTTCTAGAATTTCAATGTTTGAAATGGGAGCTTCTATCAGAGTGTTCAAATTATGAGGGATTGTTGTTGATTTAACTCTAGAGATGGTTCCCATGCATTCATGCTTGTGGGTAGAAACATGCATCAATACCCCAAGGAGTTGGAAGAAATGGTTGACAATCATCGAGCTATTTCTTCTTTTGTCTTGCATTCGACCCCATTGATGTCCATCAAGAAGGGGACAACGTCCTTAGATTGTTTCTTTTTTAGGAGGGTGCACATCTCTTTATTAGGTTTGTCAACCTTACCAGCCCACCACTCTTTAAAGTATACCTGTACATTTTGCCTTTGAATTTCTTCTTCATATCTCAACAAGCCTCTAATATTACGTAACTCTCTCTAGTATTGAGAGTTGCCTTTATTCACTTCCTCCATTCTCGATTGATAAAATGATGCAATGACGGCTTATTGTTTATTTTTACAAATGCAGATTTTATAAATAAAACATTTTGGCGTAGTCTTGCATGCCGCTATAAAATTTATACGAGTTTTAGACGAGAAGGTTGTTCATGTTGACGTACTTACATACATACATACCAATTAGTACTGAAAACACACGACCTAAAAAAGTGAGGCACAAAAAAAGTGCATGATGTGCCACACACTATTGGGAAAGATGGATGGATGCTCCAAGAGACTGAGTAGGTACTGCTAAACCTGCTTTGTACCAACACTCTTTTGCTTCAGAATTGATAACTAGACCTCCTTAGCTTTCCAATGACACCATAAAATGTCCTATGTACTTTGGAAATGATGTGTGCAATGATTGAATCAAAATAGATACCTTTGACACGCACAAACTCAAGAAAACCTTCTATTTATGTCTTGATACCTGCTGGGTATTTTGCTCAGTATGACCAGCACAGTAGGAATTGGAAAGATTCCATTTCGGGGTATCTAATTAGCTTAGTAAGCTACCTATTCCAAGTGGAATGATGTAAAAAGACAAACTATGATAAGAGAAATCAATTTAGCAAGTTAAACTATACCCCCGACTTTTTAGGACTGTAGCAGAAAATGACCAGAGATCACCTCAACACAGATTTCTCCAAAATGGCTGAATAGAATCTCTTCAAACTTTGCTAGCATGTAGATGATAACTTCAATCTGTATCCAACAAGCTTTGAATCACTGAATTTGGTGAAGAATTGACCCAGATATGCCCTTCACAAGTTGACAGACTTTTGAGTAGACTAACAGAGAACTCAGAGATGGACAATGTGAATGTATGTATTAATAAACACTTGTATACAACTCCATTGGCATGAACTTCATTACCAAATGGTGTAGAGAGGTGTGGGCTAGAGTGTAGACCTCACAAACACTCAAAAATCAGTAATGAGAGGCTCTGGAGTGATCATCTCTGCCTGCGACTTTTCATGTCCATTTTTATAAGGAATGAGTAAAAATTTGAATTCAAATTCAAACTTTTGACTCCCTATGATCAAGCTCCTATATACTAGGAGATATTCCTTCAATCAAACAACTAACTTTTCCACGAATCCTTTTGGTAGGTGATTACAAGAGATTCCAAGTCAATTTGACTTTTACAATGAGATAAAGTGGTAATTAACCACTAGCAATGGTTCCTATGCTTCTTCACATATGTAAGATCTTCAAGATATCTTTCAAGCCAAATGTGTAGGCTTGTGATTTACACCAACAACTCCCCCTCAAGCCAAACATTTTGGCTTAAGTCTTCATCTTCAATTTTCAAGTATATCCTGCAATCCAATCATGGCTTTGAACCTGCAAAGTTTGGTTCCATCCAAAGCTTTAGTTAAAAAATCTGCACATTGCATGTTGGTTGATACATAGGTTAGTTGAATGTCCTTGTTTATCAACTTTTCTCTCACATAATGGTAATGGACCTCTATGTGTTTGGTCCTAGCATGATAAATAGGATTAGCTGCAAGGTGAAGAGAACTTGTATTATCTCCAAAGATTATTGGAGACCTAGTAAATAAACCCAATTCTGTATACAAAATCTTAATCCATATTGCGTCTTGTGCGGCATTAGCCAGTCCTCTATACTCTGCCTCTGTGGAAGACAAAGCAACAGTAGGTTGCTTCTTTGAAGACCATGAAATTGGTTTGTCACCTGCAAAAGAAATATATCCAGAAGTGCTCCTCCTATCATCCTTGCATCTTGCCCAATCTGCATCTGAATAAATTTTGATATCAATATCTCAAGTGTAAGGGAAATACAAACCATGGTTCTGTGTACCCTTGAGATACTTCAAGATTCTCTTGGCAGCCTCTAAGTGAGGTATCCTTGGCTTGTGCATAAATTGACTTAGCACACTAACTCCATATGCAATATCTATCCTTGTTAAGGTAGCATAGTTCAAGCTACCCACCATACTTTGATAGCCTGTAATGTCATTGACTTCATCACCTTCATGGGCACTTAGTTTTAGGTTTACCTCCATTGGAGTGCTTGCTACTTTGGCATCGTGCAAGTGAAACTTCTTCAACATATCCTGTATGTATTTTTTATGAGTGATGTATATCCCTGAATTAGTGTAGACTAATTCAAGTCCCAGAAAATACTTCAATAGACCAAGATCATTGATCTTGAACTCCTTCATCATTTGACTTTTGATATATCTGATTCCATTGACATCATTACCTGTAATGATGATGTCATCAACATAAACACAAAGGTATATTACCTCTGAATTACTTCTCTTGATGAACAGAGCAGTATCTGCCTTGCTCATGACAAAACCTTGGTCTTGGAGATATGTAGTTAACCTGTAATTCCATGCCCTAGGTGCCTGCTTCAATCCATATAAAGCCTTTTTTAATTTGCAAACATATTTTACCTTCTTAGGATCCTCATAGCCAGGAGGTTGTGACATATATACCTCCTCTGAAATCCATCCATTCAAGAAAGCATTCTTGACATCCAATTGGTACATATTCCAATTTTTTGATGCAGCCACACTTACCAACACTCTGATGTTGGCATCTTGGCCACAGGTGAGAATGTCTCGTCATAGTCAATGCCTTGGGTTTGTGCAAAACCCTTAGCTACCAATTTGGCTTTGTACCTATTAATTGTGCCATCAGAATTTCTTTTAAGCTTATAGATCCATCTGGATCCTATTACCTTCATTGAGTCCTTCTTAGGTACTAACTCCCATGTGTCACTCTCTTTGAGTGCTTCAATCTCCTCATCCATAGCTTCTTTCCATTCTGATTTGGTTATTGCTTCTTCATATGATCCTGGTTCTTCGTTTGACAAATCTTTGCAAGATAAACAGAATGTTTAGTAACAAGAGATGTATCATACCCATATCTGATAGGTTTTTTGCTTTCTCTTTGTGATCTTCTAAATGGTTGAGTTGAAGATTCAGGTATGTCATCAAGCTTCTTCATCTTCATTTTGCCTTTGGACTTCCATGCTTTGAATTCTTCAAGATTGATAGTATTTTCATCATCTGAACTTGAGTCTTCATTCTAAGTAGGTTCCTCCTTTGTAAGACTTCGAAATTCTTCTTCCAAATCATAGGGTAACTTAACCTTCTTGCATTCATTCTCATACCAAGAACCATTTTCATCAAAGACAACTTACCATGCCATGCTTCATAGGGTGTCATACCATCAAGAGACTTAGATGGTAACCTGTTTATGAGGTAAGTGGCAGTAGAAACACTTTCTACCCATAGATAGTTAGGTAACTTTTTCTCATTCAACATAGACCTAGCTGTCTCAACAATTAATCTATTTCTTCTCTCAGCTACCCCATTCTGTTCAGGAGAATACCTTGTGGTTATTTCTCTTTTGATGCCTCTGTCCTGCAAGAAGTCTTCAAATTCATTGGAGAAGTACTCACCTCCTCCATCTGACCTTAGCCTTTTCAAATTCCTTCTTGTCTGATTTTCAACTAGTGCAAGATATTTTTTAAAGCAATTAAATACCTCATCCTTGTGCTTCATGAAGTACAATACAGTCCATTTGCTATAATCATCAATGAAAGACACATAGTACCTTGATCCTGAGACAAAGGGGTCTTTGCTTGGTCCCCATACATCTGTGTGGACAAGCTCTAGGTAGTCTTCATGCATGCATCCTTTCTTTGAGAAGGGTAACCTGTGAGACTTCCCCAATTGACAAGCACCACACTTGTAGATCATATGTTTCTTGGATACATTGGGTATCCCAAGCACACATTGGTCCCTGCACATTTGTTTCAAGGTTCTTTCTCCTATGTGTCCTAACCTTTTGTGCCAAATCTCAAGCTTTGAAAGTGTTTGATCTTTATAACTGTATAGTGCAATATTCTTTGTATCTTCTAACTCAAAGGTGAAAAGTAGCAATCCTCTTGAACCCATGCCTTGGATCCTCCACAAATGCTCCATATTGGTTGAATCTAACCTGCAAACCTTTCTCCACAATCTGACCAACACGCATCAAATTTTTGGTAATGGTTGGTACATAGAGTATCCTGCTCAACAAATTCTGATTTACATCACAAGTCTTAACATTTCCAACTTTAACTACTGAATGCTTTGTCTCATCACCTGTTTGAACTTGATGCTTACCTTTTGGTTCCTCAAGATCAGAGAGTAGTGCTACATTGCCAGCCACATGATTTGAGCATCCTGAGTCAATGTAGAATAGGTGGTCATCATTTGTACCTGACTTTGAAGTCATGTTCATGATTAGAAGAGAGTCATCCTGCTCCTCTGTGTAGTTGTTGTAATCCTTCCTGGATTTGAATCCTCCCTGGTAGTTGCCATTGTAATTATTGTTGTAGTTGTTGTTGTAGTTATTGTTGTAGCCTTGGTGATGGTTGAATCTACCTCTTGACTGTGAGTATCCACCTCTTTGATATCCTCTTCCTCTCTGATTCTTGTAATTCCTGAAACACTCATCTATAGTATGATTTGATAAACCACAAATGTTGCATGGTGAGGAGTTATAAGATCTCCCCCTACCTTGCTTACCTCCTCTGCCCCTTCCTCTTGATGATCTACCTCTCCCTGCATAGTTGGCTTGGGAGGTAGAACCTTCATCTTCCACCTTCTTGCTCTTGCCTTTATCTTTAGACTTCTTATTAGTGTATAGGGCAGAAGAGTTATTACCTTTGGATGTGTCTCCATTCTTTTTGAGCTTTTCTTCATGAGTAAACAATTGTCCCATGAGAGTTGTAAGATCTGGAGTGTGCATGTCCATGTAAAGATCCATAGCAGTGGTGAAGCTTTCCCATTTGTCATCAACCTTGATCCCATTGATCACTTGCCTTACAATTTGTTCTTCTTCAATCTCTTCTCCTATGCTTGCTAACTGATCTGCTACATCTTTAATCTTGGTCACAAATTCTGAAACAACTTGCTTAGGTTGCTTCCTTAATGTTGTGAATTCAATCCACAACTGATTTTTCCTAGCCCTTGTGTTGGAGGAAAAATAAGATGACAAGGTTTCCCAAGTCTCTTGGGATGTCTTACAATTTCTAATATGTGCCAAAAGAAAATCAGATATAGAGTTGAGTAAATAAGACCTTGCCAATGCATCCTTAGCACACCATGTGTTGAGACTTTCATGTTCTTCCTTAGTTGGTAGTCCTCGTGTTTTGAATGAGGGCAATTCCTCATCTCCTGAGATGTATCCATAGAGACTCCTTCCTTGTAAGTAGGTCCTCATCCTTAGAGACCATGCTTGATAGTTGTTCCTGTCCAATTTATCAATAAATGAAGGAAAACCATCTCCCATTTTACCTTGACTTGCTTTGATACCACTGTTGGGAAAGATGGATGGATGCTCCAAGAGACTGAGTAGGTACTGCTAAAACTGCTTTGTACCAGCCCTCTTTTGCTTCAGACTTGATAACTAGACCTCCTTAGCTTTCCAATGACACCATAAAATGTCCTATGTACTTTGGAAATGATGTGTGCAATGATTGAATCAAAACAGATACCTTTGACACTCACAAACTCAAGAAAACCTTCTATTTATGTCTTGATACCTGCTGGGTATTTTGCTCAGTATGACCAGAACAGTAGGAATTGGAAAAATTCCTTTTAGGGGTATCTAATTAACTTAGTAAGCTACCAATTCCAAGTAGAATGATGTAAAAAGATAAACTATGCTAAGAGAAATCAATTTAGCAAGTTAAGCTATACCCCCGACTTTTTAGGACTGTAGCAAAAAATGACCAGAGATCACCTCGACACAGATTTCTCCAAAATGGCTGAATATAATCTCTTCAAAACTTTTCCAGCATGTAGATAACGTCAATCTGAATCCAACAAGCTTTGAATCACTGAATTTGGTGAAGGTTTGACCGAGATATGCCCTTCACAAGTTGACATACTTTTGAGTAGACTAACAGAGAACTCAGAGATGGACAATGTGAATGTATGTATTAATAAACACTTGTATACAACTCCATTGGCATGAACTTCATTGCCAAATGGTGTAGAGAGGTGTGGGCTGGAGTGTAGACCTCACACACACTCAAAAATCAGTAATGAGAGGCTCGGGAGTGATCATCTCTACCCGCGACTTTTCATGTCCATTTTTATAAGGAATGAGTAAAAATTTGAATTCAAATTCAAACTTTTGGCTCCCTATGATCAAGCTCCTATATACTAGGAAATATTCCTTCAATCAAACAACTAACTTTTCCACGAATCCTTTTGGTAGGTGATTACAAGAGATTCCAAGTCAATTTGACTTTTACAATGAGATAAAGTGGTAATTAACCACTAGCAATGGTTCCTATGCTTCTTCACATATGTAAGATCTTCAAGATATCTTTCAAGCCAAATGTGTAGGCTTGTGATTTACACCAACACACACTACCCCGAACATGCATACAAACATACTTATCCGAACATCTCCCATGTAATGCTACACCTAATACACACTCACATGCACATATTTAAGAGAAAGGAAATAAACCCACTCGCACTTATTGTAACATCAAAATTGGCGTTTTTGATAGACCCCTATCATTGGATTACCGAACATACTTGGACTTCGCAATATAACACAGGAGCAATAGCATGTAAGACAATAGTTACGCAATATAACACAGGAGCAATAGCAGAGAAGATAACAGATATAGGAGAATCTCAACAATTTTCTACTAGCAGCAAGTACAAAGATGATGGCGTTGTCCACCCGTGCGCTCTCAAGGTAGAGCTTAAATGGTGATCTAGACAACTCTAGATAGGGAGATACAAGGTAGAGGTATGCTGGCTCAACTCAATGTCTTAGGTAGTGCAGAAGTCATGTATATATAGGATCATGGGTGGCCTGCCATGGACGGCTATACATGGGCGGTAGGGCGTGGGCGGCCACCGCCCGCGTAATTGCCATACACGGCTTAGACTGGTTGAACCGACCTAACAAATATAAATGATTTCTGACTCCGACAGGGAATATTCCATGGAATATTCCCTTTACCGTCGCGCCGGGGGCGCTGCCCCCGGACCCCCACCAGGGGGCCCGCTGGCCCCCTGGGACCCCCCAGCCAGGGGGCCCGCTGGCCCCCTTGGACCCCCCAGCCGGGGCTGCTCACCGCTGCCCCGGACCCCACAATTGGGGACCCTGGTAACTCCCTTTCCTTATAATATCTTACATGGTCCAATATGACCTTCATCCAACATTCAAGTTGGGATTCCCATCAATTGGGTAATGCACGCTTGGCTTCTCCTCATAAAGGGGGCCTTACAAAATGTGCATACAATCATGAGGGGTAGACATTGATCATACTCTAACACCCCCCCTCAATGTTTACCGATGATAAATCAAGTAGGTCTCGGTCCTATGCCCATCTGTTGAAGATGCTTGTTGAGCTGCTCTCTTCCAAGTGCTTTAGTGAATATGTCAGCACAATTTGCCTCTGTTGGGCAATATTCTAGCTCCACAATTTCATCTTCAATTAGCTCACGAATGTAATGGTACTGTACTTCTATGTGCTTGGTGCGAGCATGAAATACTGGGTTCTTTGCAATAGCCATACAACTTTGATTATCACACTTGAGTACAATTGGCATATTTGATGGAAAGCCTATATCTGCAAGAATTCTCCTTAACCAGACTGCCTCACAAGAAGCAAAACAAGCTGCTTTGTACTCTGCTTCAGTGGAGGAGAGTGCGAGAGTTGGTTGCTTCCTACTTACCCAAGAAAATATTCCTGAACCAAGTGAGAAACAATATCCAGAAACTGATTTTCTAGAATCACAATCTCCAGCCCAATCTGAATCACAATATCCTTGGAGTGTATCACCTGTGGTATACAAAATACCAAAATCCAAGGTTCCTGCAATGTACCTTAGAATTCGCATTCCAGCATTCCAGTGACTCTCCTTAGGTTTGTTGGAAAACCTGCTTAACACTCCAACAGCATAGCAAATGTCTGGTCTAGTGTTGCACAGAAAAATAAGACTTCCAACGAGCTTCCTATACTTCTTAGCATCTACATCAGGCATGTTATCATCCATAGATAGCTTATGATTTACCTCCATAGGTGTGCTAGTTGGTTTGCAGTCCATCATTCCAAATGCCTTGAGAATTTCTTTGGAATATTTTTGTTGTGAGATGAAAATGCCATCCTTCCTTTGCCATACTTCAATTCCCAGACAAAAATGGAGTAGACCTAAGTCTGTCATTTCAAACTCAGTTCCCAAGCTGATCCGAGTTTGATTGATGAGTTCCTGATGATCTCCTGTAATGATCAAATCATCTACATATACAATGACAACAACTAGCTTGCTATCCCTTTTCGTTACATACAAGTTAGCATCAGAAGTACTTCTTTCAAAACCCATATTTTTGAAAAAATGATCAATTCGTTGGTACCAAGCCCGTGGAGCTTGCTTAAGTCCATACAAAGCTTTCTTCAACCTGCAAACTTTATTTTCTGAATTGGGCACCTCAAAACCTGGTGGTTGAGATACATATACCTCCTCCTTGAGGTGACCATTCAAAAATGCAGATTTGACATCCATCTGGAAAATAGGCCAAGACTTTTGTGCAGCTACTGCAAGTACCGTCCGAATAGTTGTCATGCGTGCTGTTGGTGCAAAAGTTTCTTGAACATCAAATCCTTCAATCTGTGAAAAACCCTGTGCAACTAATCGTGCCTTATACTTTTCTAATGTTCCATCAGCTTTATACTTAGCTTTCCAAATCCATTTAGTACCTATTACCTTCTTCTTTGGCGGCAAGTCGACTAGATCCCATGTATCATTTTTGAGTATACTATCATACTCAGACTGCATTGCCGCTCTCCAATCTGGATCATCAATGGCTTCTTCAATGGTGGTAGGTTCCTTTATCGAACCCATGATATCTGCCATTAGAGCCATGTTAACAATGTGTTCTGAGGCTCTTCTTTGCTCCTCTATTCTCTTTGATCTTCGTAATCCATCCGATGATGATTCTGGTGCATCTACATGTGGATTGTGATCATCAAAGAGCTGTTGTGCCCACTTCGGTAGTGGCTTACGCTGTGCAGCTACAATTGGTTGGCTTTTTATTGAGGAAATTTCTCCATCAGATGTTTCCTCCTCCTCAACTTTAACCTGTCTTTTGATAGGCACAAGGTGAGATATTTCTCCGTTTGATGAGATAGTAGATTTACCTTTATCTTCTACTAAGTGTGGTCGTTCATCAAACACCACATCTCGGCTGACAAAAATCTTCCTTGCCTCAGGATCCCATAACCTGTATGCTTTAGACTCTTCACTATATCCTAGGAAGACACACTTTTTGCTTTTTGAATCCAACTTTGATCTTGTTGAATCAGGAATATGTGCATAACAGAAACAACCAAAAATTCTGAAATGCAAAACTGAAGGCTTTTTACCAGAATATGCTTCTTGAGGAGTCATCCCCTTCAGAGCTTTTGTGTAGCTTCGATTGAGGATGTAGACTGCTGTATTGACTGCTTCTGCCCAGAATGAATCAGGCATGTCTTGAGCCTTTAACATACAACGAGCCATTTCAACTACTGTCCTGTTCCTGCGCTCAACAACGCCATTTTGTTGAGGTGTATGAGCTGTGGTAAGTTGCCTTTTCACACCATGCTCCTTACAGTAATTGTTGAATTCTGTTGACAAGAATTCACCTCCTCTATCTGTTCTAAATTTCTTCAGTTTCCTTCCTGATTCACTTTCTACATACTTATGCCACGCTTTAAATTTTTCAAAAGCATCAGCCTTCTCTCGAATGAAATAAACCCACATCTTTCTACTATAATCGTCGACTAACAGCAAGAAGTAGAAAGATCCTCCTAAAGCAGGTGTAGACATTTTACCGCAGAGATCAGCATGTACCAACTCTAGAGGAGCTTGAGATCGATTGCTGGTCTCTCTTGGAAATGCCTTTCGTTGTTGCTTGCCCATCATACAAGCTTCACAAGGTTCCTGCAACTCTGAAAATGCAGGCAAATGAGCAACCATCCCTGTTCGTTGCATCTCCTTCAAAACTGCAAATCCGAGATGCCCAAATCGTTGGTGCCATAACCTGCTTACATCTTTATCTTCTGTAGCAGTTAAAGCACTTAACTCATACAAGTTATCCCGTCGTGTGCCTTTACCTACAACATTACCTGATGAATCCATGATTTCCGCACCACTCTTATTGAAGTGAACTTCGAGTCCACGATCTGTTATTGCAGAAACTGACAACAAATTTCTTTTGAGTGTAGGTACATAGAGAACATCGGATAACTTTTTCTCAACACCTGGAGAAGTGATAAAAGAGATGGTTCCAGTTCCTTCAGCTGGACACTTGGAGTCGTTTCCCACCACTACATTGATGGATTCCCGCAGAGGCACTAGGGAACTATACCAATCCTTTTTACTAGTCATATGGCGAGAAGCTCCACTGTCTAAAATCCATGGCTCATCAACACGAGCTTGAGCAGATGAACATACCTCTTCAATAGCTACCCAAAGTTCCAGCTCTGTGTTGTTTGCAGACTCTTTGTTCTTCCATGATGATTTTACAGTCCCATTCCGTTCATCAGCTTGCTTCTTTCTGCAATCCTTGATGGCATGGCCTTTCTTTTCACAATAGAAGCAACTTCCTGTGAACTTTTTCTTCTTTGGCTTCTTCTTTGATCCCTCTGAAGAGCCTTTACCTTTTGCATTTGCTGAGAATGCAGCATCAGTTGTACTTTGCCGATTCTTCAGCCGCATCTCTTCTTCTAAAAGCATGGCACAAAACTCTTCAAATGTAAGAGGAGTTGGCCTTACCTGAGTGTTAAGGGCTGTTACTAATCCATCATACTTTGCTGGAAGAACACGTACAGATCTTCGAGCTAGCTCTTCTGGTGTTATAACAACACCAACTGCAGCCAATTGATCTTGAAGATGCTTTATCCGTTTGATAAAATCTTCAGCCTTTTCAGAATCAGAATGCTTTTCATTTGCCAATTGATTTTCTAAATTCTGTATCCTAGTGTGGTTCTTGGTCTCATATTGTCGAGCCAATATGCCCCAAGCCTCATGTGCTTTAGTAGTATGTTGAACTAAAGTAAGCACAGAATCACTTACACTAGTGACAATCGCACATAATGCATCAGCATTCCGCCTCTTCCAAGCTCGTAGAAGATCTGGATCTGGCTGAATCATCAATCTTGAATTTGCTGGATCTTCAACTGGTATAGGCTCTGGATCCAATCCCATCGGTCCCATGACAGTGTCAAGTAATTCATAGGAGTCCAAAATTGCAGAAATTTTGAACTTCCAGAGTGTATAGTTGGTTCCATCCAGCTTCCCTTCAGTGAATGCAGGTGGACGAATTCGAATAGGTGCAGCATTAACATTAGGTGAAGCACCAAGACTAGTGTTCGACGATGAAGCCATCATGTAATCACTCGAATAATCTACTGATATTCTAGTCTGCTAGTAGGCTAAAATAATGATACTTCTCAAGCTATTCGAACCTTACAGCTCTGATACCATGTAAGACAATAGTTACGCAATATAACACAGGAGCAATAGCAGAGAAGATAACAGATATAGGAGAATCTCAACAATTTTCTACTAGCAGCAAGTACAAAGATGATGGCGTTGTCCACCCGTGCGCTCTCAAGGTAGAGCTTAAATGGTGATCTAGACAACTCTAGATAGGGAGATACAAGGTAGAGGTATGCTGGCTCAACTCAATGTCTTAGGTAGTGCAGAAGTCATGTATATATAGGATCATGGGTGGCCTGCCATGGACGGCTATACATGGGCGGTAGGGCGTGGGCGGCCACCGCCCGCGTAATTGCCATACACGGCTTAGACTGGTTGAACCGACCTAACAAATATAAATGATTTCTGACTCCGACAGGGAATATTCCATGGAATATTCCCTTTACCGTCGCGCCGGGGGCGCTGCCCCCGGACCCCCACCAGGGGGCCCGCTGGCCCCCTGGGACCCCCCAGCCAGGGGGCCCGCTGGCCCCCTTGGACCCCCCAGCCGGGGCTGCTCACCGCTGCCCCGGACCCCACAATTGGGGACCCTGGTAACTCCCTTTCCTTATAATATCTTACATGGTCCAATATGACCTTCATCCAACATTCAAGTTGGGATTCCCATCAATTGGGTAATGCACGCTTGGCTTCTCCTCATAAAGGGGGCCTTACAAAATGTGCATACAATCATGAGGGGTAGACATTGATCATACTCTAACACCCCTATCATTGGATTACCGAACATACTTGGACTTCGCCATGACACTACCAAAGGAAAACAAAGGGATGAGAATTTGGGTACATTTGTTATTGTCGTGTGGTACCGAATACACTTTGATGTGTGATTGGCTTGGTGACTATCTATTATGTTGGAATGAATCTTTTAGTGAGACATGAGATAGGATTGGTATCCAGTGAGATGATGCTTATCCTAATTGGTTTGAGTATTTGAAGTATGTAGATACCTACACACACACACACACTAATTCTGGAACTGTATACACCCCTTTCAACATTCTTTGGTTTGACCAACTAACTTTTAACATATAATTCATTTGGTAATTAAAGGTGTTTTTATATTATCTATGAATATGTGTAGTCGTGTACGAAATGGAGACTTCTAACTATATTCTAGAAAAAAATAGAAGATTATCATGAAACCTTTGGCCAAAAGAATTAGAAATCATCTACAAAATGCATCTAGAAAAGATAGAGAAAAATATCAAAGTGAAGTTCTATCCTTGAACATGTCATAGATATGGGAAGGAATGGGGCACACTATAGAAGCTAGACAACATCTCTTTGTTCCAAAAGATAGATTGGACAAACCTTACATTAGGCTACAGTGGGAGTACATACTTCAACTCCTCAAATGCATGGGTTGTAGAAATAGATTCATAAAGATGATATCCACCGTCTTGGGCAATGTCTCATCTTGAAGTCCCACCCCCACGGTAGTTGTGACCACCGTTTAACCCAGTCTTGTAAACCCATGTTCTTGTGGGATAAGGGGGGTCCCATGGGTACTATGCCCTTCCTTGTACAGTTGCAATTTCAAAGTTAAAGTCCGGGGGAGTAGGCCTTAGCCGAACCTCCATTTAAGAAAAAAAATGTCTCATCTTGAAACAATAAAAATGGTAATATCTTGCACTATTTCTTGCTCAAACGATCGACAAAACAAGGATACCCTTTTCCCTACTTCTATTTGCTATTGCATCCAATGGACTCAATTTTGTTGTCAAGTAACATGTTTGTTCGGGAACTATTTAGGTCATCACTTTGTCTAGTGATATTGATGCCAACCAATTCTAGGAAATTCTAATAATCAACAAAAAAGTGGGCTTCTATTTCAAGAAGAACATAAAGATGTGCCTTTGGCACCCATTAAATAGACGAATAAAGCATTCCATCATTGGTACATACTTCATAGTGGAGCCTGACGTAATGTTAAAGTGCCTCGTATGTAAGTACCTTGTCATGTGAGAAATGCATCAAAGAAGATGAATAAATCATGCACCTCTTATTCTCATTCCCAAAATGCACTAAGATGTGGAATGTTTCTAGAGGGTGCTCGAATTCGGTAGATCTATTTGCTAGAAACAAGCTCTATTATGGGAGGGATATGTAGATAGTATTAAGTAGTAGTAGAAGAGTAAGAGAGAAGAGGAGAGAATAACAGAACATGAGTTGTAAGTCCTAATAGTCATGAGATAGTTAGGTAGTTTTGAGAGAGATGGTGAGGAAAGATTACTCAGCATAGGAATTCTTCCTTTTGGCTGAGCATAAGAGGCCACGCCATTTAGTACACATCTTCTCTAATAGAAAATTCTCTTCATTGAGGAAATCTGAGTATTTGTCATAATCGTATGAAAGTTAGTAAGGAATTTTTCTCAAATCAATTTTGTTGATTTTCTTAGAAGTATATCTCATAATACGAGAATAAAGGGTTTTTGATTAATAGCTCACAGTAGTTATCATCTTCTACTATAGACGACTAGAAATTTTTGGTGGAACAGAACACATGCTCAGAGGAATGCACCGAACAAGTAAAAAGATAAATGTTTAGAATTCTTGTATAGTAAGCCCAGGAGGTATATTATCAGAAGGACATTAAGCTATGCAATTTTTGAGAGTTTTAGCTCCAAAAGAGTCACCAGAAAGTCATCGAAAAGCACTGGAAGGATATAGTTAACCACCATAATCCCATCGAAAAGTCACCAAAAAGGTGTTGGGATGAAACTAGAATACGTTTCGATTGTCTCCAAAGGTTGAGATTAAGTAGTTCAAGCTATTGGTGATTATAGAAGCGTTCTAATATCACGTTAGATTGTTTTCTTGCAGTTTTGTTCACGAGAACATGAATACATCCACAAGTGGTATCAGAGCAGAAAAAGGATACAAATAACACCTTTAGTGGTATTAGAGCCAAAAATCTCCTTAAGAGTAGAAGGAGGTGCAGATACAAGAATTTGAAGAAATTTTCTAGTGGAAGGCATCATTGAAGTAGTAAGAAGTTATCCTCAAAAGAGAGGTTAGGGCAGAAGCAAGAAAAATCTTGGCAAATCATATCTCTATTGACAAATTGGATAGAGATAATTGTTCTGCCTCGGTAATGAGAATGGAAGCCTTACTTCTGAGTAAGGACCTAATGAAATACATGACAAGTGAAGAAGAAAAGCCTACTATTGAAGATAATACTCGACCAAAGAAAGAACAGTTAGAACCCTTGAAGCTATGGCAAAAGAAAGATGCAAGTGCAAGAGCTTATATATACAATACTATCATAGACCACTTGCTACATCACATCAAAGATTTGGAAATGGCTAAAGATAAATGGAATGCATTGGGAGATCACTTCTAAAATACTACTAAATCTAGGAAGGCTAGCTTATGGTCAGAGTTTACAACCTTCAAGAAGAAGCAAAGCCAAACTGTTAGTGATTATGCCACTAAGATGAAGAACCTGGTACATAGTTTTGGATCTATAGATGAAGATATCAATGATCACATGTTGATTGCACAAGTGCTTGCAGGTTTGATAGGAGATGAAATGTGGAAACATTTTGTACTTTCAACTGAACTTTCATTAAATCATTTTGTGCTAGATTTAAATTAGTTACTTGGACTGGTGCTTACATTTGAACAAGATTTTAGTTCAAATGGTGATAAAGGACATGGCTTTGCTATGTATGCAAAGGATAAGAAGAAAAGTGATAAAGGCAAAGCACGAGGTGAAGAAGAATCAACTTCCCAAGAAAATTTTGCAAGAGGAATAAGTAACAACAGAGGTAAAGGTAGAGGAAATGGAAGAGGAAAAGGTAATCAGAATACTAACAAGAAGGCATGTTGGATTTGTGGCCTAAATAATCATATAGCTTATGATTGTTGGCAAAATCAACAAAGCTCAAATCAGATAAGCAATGGCAGAGGTAGAGGCAGAAGATATCAAAGTCAGATCCCAAGAGGAAGACAAAATCAACGAGGCGGTTACAATAGAGGTGGAAGAAGAAATTGGGGACAAAACCCATCCTACAACACCACTTACTACAATTATGCAAAGGATATATAGAACGAGAATCATATGACATTGATGATGAACTTGTTAAGTACATCAAAGAATGAAGATCTCAAGGTATTCTATATTGATTCTGGTTGTTCTAATCATTTGTCAGGTAATATAGAATTAAATTTAGAACTAGAAGAAGGCATGTCTAGTCATAGAGTCCAAATAGGTGATAACACAAGACATAGTGTGCATTCAATTGGAAATGTAAAGTGCAGGATTGGAGCTGACCTATTAACCAATGTTTTGTATGTTCCCACAATACCGAAGAACCCAATTAGTGTAGGTCAAATAGTGGAGAAAGGTTTTTAAGTCAGATTCACAAATGAAGGAGTATTTGTGGAAGATCCAGACAATGGAAACAAACAGATTGTCTACGGTAAGAAGGAAGGTAGACTCTTTACTCTCAGAGTACAAGGGAATATCCATCAAGCCCTAATCACACATGGTGATGAAGTGATCACACAATTAGATCTCTGGCGTAAGAGGTTAGGTCATTTCAATGAAAGAGAAATTAAAACCATGGTGGCAAATCAATCGGTACTAGGATTACCAAACGTGCAAAACAAACACATGGTTTATAAATGTGAAGTCTTCCGAATAGGAAAAGTGTTTGAGGAGATGGTGGATAATCATAAGAGATGAATTGGTGCAGATAAAACCTGCTTCATACCTACGATAAGTGATGGTTGGAGAGTGTTGTGGGCCTCTTTAGCTAGCTAATAAGCATAAATGATCACATATGTTGCTTCGAAGATGATGTACTATCGATAGGATCAAAACAGATAGGTAGGAATATGATTCAAGTCCAAAGCTTACTACTTTGGTTGAGACACCTATTTAGAGTTTCACTCCATTCTTTGAGTATAGCAACAAATTGTAAAATTCCGTTTGGGGAACTTCAAATAGATTAAAAAGCTACCAATCATGAGTGGAATCATCTAAAGTGATAAACTATATGTAGAGAATTATGTTTAACAAGTTAAGCATACATCTCGACTTTTAGGGGCCTTAAAAATCACATACCAGTGAGTAGAGATTGATTGATATCTAATGATCACGAGAAGCATTACCAATGAAAATTTTTAGCATCAAAGTAGACAGTATGCTAAAGATTCCATGCATTAAATACATGAAATGATGTACTATATAGTGAGAAACAGCTAAGACAAATTCACTATTCTCATAGAGTATGACAGAGATATGAGAGTAGGAAGTAATGAACATGTATATATTGAATCAAGTAAAGTTACAATGTCATTGGCAATAAGGCGTTGCTCAATGAGTGAAGAATGAGTGAGCTATGAGATGAGATCCTCTTCTCAATCAAAGTACATAGATCTGATCTCTGAACCTCGAGATACACGTGGGCATTTCATATCATCTTTTATAGCTTTTTGTTGGAGCCAAGAATTTGAATTAAAGTGCATCCTAAAGTATAGGATTGATTCTCTCTTGACTCAATGACTAAAAGTTACAAGATTATGTGCTTCCTAACTCCTGGTGTGTTTATTCCACTTTTACAATGAGTAATTATAACTCAAAGTTACAAGAGGTTGTACATATGAAGTCTTCCAAATGATATGCTATTACATCAAGCTTATGTGAAGTGATCAAGTGTGTAGGCTTGGGCTTAATTGCACCAACAGCTCCTACTCAACCCTAACATGCTTGATCTTCAATGCTCCTTGATCTCTTGTAGTCCAATCATCAGTTTAAACCTGGAAATCTTTGTTCCATCCAATGCTTTGGTGAGTAAATGTGCACATTGCAATTGAGTTGATACATAGGATAATTGGATATCTTTGCTAAGCAATTTCTCTCTAACATAATGATAGTGCACTTCAATGTGCTTAGTCCTATCGTGGTACACAGGATTAACAGCCAAATGACATGAACTAGTATTATCTCCAAAGATAATTGGAGTGCAGGAATATATCTCCAAATCTGCATACAATTGCTCTAGCCACATAGCTTCTTGAGTTGCATTTGCCAATCCTCTATATTTTTCTTCCATAGAGGATAAGGCCACAGTTGGCTGCTTCTTGGATGACCATGATATGAGTTTTGAACTTGCAAAAGATAGGTACCCTAAAGTGCTCCTCCTATCATCCTTTGAGCCAGCCCAATCTGCATCAGAATGTAACTTTATATCTATGTCAGAAGTAAAGGGGTAGAACAATCATTCATTGTACCCTTTAGATACTTAAGCACCCTCTTTGTAGCTGCCATGTGTGGCTTCCTTGGTACATGCATGAACTGACTTGATGTACTTACTGCATATGCAATATCTACTCTTGTCAAAGTAGCATAATTAAGGCTACCCAAAAGTTGTTGATAGCTTGTAACATCTTCAAGTAGTTCACCTTCATGTGAACTTTGCTTATGATTGATCTCCATGGGAATACCTACATCTTTAGTGTTCTCCATCTTAAACCTTATCAACATATCATGTATTACTTCCTTTGTGTGATGAATATACCTGAATTTCTATACACAAGTTCTAAGCCAAGGAAATAGGTCAACAACCCTCTGATTTTGAATTCCTTCATCAATTGAGCCTTGACGTACTTGATACCTTTATAATCATTACTTGTAATAATGATAACATCTACATATACACATAAGTAGATGACGTCTGATTTATTCTTCTGAATAAATAAAGAAGAGTCTGCCTTGCTTGCCACAAACCTTGATCCTGCAAATAGGTAACAAGCCTATGGTTCCAAGCTCTAGCAACTTTCTTGAGACCATAGAGTGATTTTCTAAGCTTGCATAAATACCCTGCTTTTTCTTCATCTTCAAAACTTGGTGGTTGTGCCATATATACTTCTTCTAATATCCAACCATTTGAAAATGCATTCTTGACAGCTAACTGATATAAATTATTCCAATTTTTGGATGCAGCAAGACTTACCAATACCCTGATTGTTGGCATCTTTGCAAGTGAAAATGTTTCTTCATAGTCTACTCCATGTGTTTGGGCAAATCACTTTGCCACTAGTCTTTCCTTGTACATGTTTATAGAACCATCAGAGTTCCTTTTAACTTTGTATATCCACCTTGAACCAATTCATATATGGTTTCTTGGGAACTAAATCCCAAGTGTGGTTTTCCTGCAATGCTTCCACTTCTTCCTGCATGGCTTCTCTCCACTCTTTCTTCTTCTTAGCCTCTTCAAATGAAGAAGGCTCCTCTATCATAGAATCTTTAGTGATGTACACAGAGTGCTTTGTGACTAAGGATGTACCATATCCATACCTTATGGGCTTCTTACTTTCTCTTTGTGATCTCCTTAAGGCTTGATTGGAAGACTTGGGTAGATCCTCTAATTGCTTGCATTTGAATTTGCCTCTTGACTTCCAAGCTTTGAATTCACTATGCTCCTCATCTTTTGAGTTGATGTCCTCTACTTGGTGTTCATCTTCTTGAGTTAGAATTGGAAAATCATTTTCCAAATCATATGGTAATTTGAATTTCCTGCAATCATCTTCAAACCATGAATTATTCTCATCAAATACTACATCCCTACTAACTATGAATGCCTTTTTAGTGGGAGTATATACTCTATATCCCTTTTGATTCTGATTATACCCAATAAATGTACATTTCTCAACCTTAGGATCAAGTTTCCCTTTGATTTGAGATGGGATGTCTGCATAGAAAATGCACCCAAATATTTTGCAATGATCCAATGAGGATCTCCTACCATTCCAAGCTTCACATGGTGTCATACCATCCAATGACTTGGATGGAAGCCTATTGACCAAATAAGTGGCTGTGGAAACAGCCTCTGCCCATAAATAATTAGGTAATTTTTTCTCATTTAACATAGATCTAGCTGCCTCAACAATTAACCTATTCCTTCTCTCTGCCACTCCATTCAATTCAAGAGTATACCTAGTTGTCACTTCCCTCTTTATGCCTTTGTCCTGTAGAAATAGATCAAACTCGGGTGAAAAGTACTCACCACCTCCATCAAACCTGATTCTCTTCAATCTCCTTCCTATTTGGTTTTCAGCTAGTGCCAAATACTTCGTGATACATGTAAACACTTCATCCTTATGCTTCATGAAATAGAGAATTGTCCATCTACTGTAATCATCAATAAAAGAGACATAGTACCTTGAACATGAGATGGATGATTCTTTGCTAGGACCTCACACATCGATGTGTACAAGCTCCAAGTAATCTTTATGGATATATCCTTTCCTGTTGAATGGTTGCCTATGAGCTTTGCCAAATTTGCAAGCTCCACATTTGTATATCATGTGCTGCTTGGTCACTTTGGGAATGCCAAGCGTACTTTGATCCCTGCAAATTTGCTTCAGTGTTCTCTCTCCTATGTGCCGTAGCATCTTATGCCATATTTCCAACTCAGATAGGGTTTGGTCTCTATAACTGAATAGTGTTATGTTTCTTCTGTCTTCAATTTCAAAAGTAAACAATCTACCTGACTTCTCACCTTTGGCAATCCTTTTGAATCCTTGTTGGGGGTCTTCCACATATGCTCCATGCTTGGTGAACCTGAACTCTAGACCTTTCTCTACAATCAGCCCAACACTCATTAGGTTTTTGGTTATAGTGGGTACATACAAAACTTTGCTCAAAAGGTTCATACTACCATCAAATGTTTTGAAATTTCCAATTTACTTGACTGAATGCTTAGTGTCATCACATGTTTGTACTTCATGCTTACCCTTGGGTTCTTCAAGATCAGATAATAGAGATACATTCCTTGCCACATGATTGGAACAACTTGAATCAATGTAGAAGAGATGCTCATCATCTTTACCTTGCTTGGATGTCATGTTCATGATGAGCCGAGAGTCTTCTTGATCTTCAGTGTAGTTGTTGAAGTCCCTTCTTCCTCTAAAGCCTCCTTGATAGTTGTTATTGTTGTTGTTGCCTTGATTGTAGTTATGGTTGTAGTTGCCTCCAGCATTGTTGTACGTACCTCTAGTTTGTCCAAGGAAGTAATGAACATGTATATAATGAATCAAGTAAAATTACAATGTCATTGGCAATAAGGCATTGCTCAATGAGTGAGGAATGAATGAGCTATGAGATGAGCTCCTCTTCTCAATCAAAGTACACAAATATGATCTCTGAACCTCGAGATACACGTGGGCATTTCATATCATCTTTTATAGCTTTTTGTTGGAGCCAAGGATTTGAATTCAAATTCAAATCTCTACCAATAAAGTGCATCCTAAAGTATAGGATTTATTCTCTCTTGACTCAACTACCAAAAGTTACGAGATTATATGCTTCCTAACTCCTCGTATGTTTATCCCACTTTTACAATGAGTAATTATAACTCAAAGTTACAAGAGGTTGTACATATGAAGTCTTCCAAATGATATGCTATTACATTAAGCTTATGTGAAGTGATCAAGTGTGTAGGCTTGGGCTTAATTGCACCAACAAAAAGCACACAAATTAGTATTTCAAAAGAAAGGATTCAAGCATGATGGATTGCTAAAGATCATCCATAGAGATGTATGGGGACCAACAAAAGAAGGATCAATCAGCGGATTGAGGTATTATGTTCTTTTCATTGATGACGCTACAAGATGGATAACTTTTTATGTTTTGAAAGAAAGATCATAAGTGTTTGGAGCTGTCAAACACTTTCATGCATATGCAGAAAGAGTTATAAGCTAGAAGATCAAGAGGCAAAGGTCTGATGGAGGGGGAGAATACTTCTCCAAAGAATTCAATGATTATCTCTGGGTTGCAGTGTTGGTGCATGACAATCATCAATTGAAGGATTATGAATAAATGAAGTCAAGGAGTCAAGAGGAGAATAAATTCAGAAGGTTGAAGGAAGGATATTTTTTAGGAATCTAAAGATGTGTACACATATATACATTAGCTGACTTATACTTTTGTCTAGTCATACACTTGTATATATTCATCTATAAATACTTTGAAAATGTCGGGGCAAATAGAGCAGAAGAAGAATAGAGAATAGGTAGAAAGAAATTAGTTGTAAGAAGTGTCATTAGACACATGAAGAGTGAGTGAATTGTCTATCCTCACTTAGATGTAATTTTTCTGAGAAATCGAAAAATCTTGCGCCCGATATTTTGCTGTCTGCTTCTTCCGTGTTTAATCTTTTGAGAAATCCTTCTGCACGTATCTAAGTTCTAATCTATCTATGGCTAGAATTTGAGAGGTTAATTGTGATCAGGTTGAGAGAATTTAGTTTAGGAACATTCATATGTGAAGATGTTCTGAGAGTCGACAAAACTGGCGTAGATTTCATGTTCAATGTAATGAACATTACTCAGTGTGTAGTGTAAAGTTTTACACAAATGAGGGCTTAAAATCTAAGTTGGAAGGTAAGCCATCTATGGCTAAAAGATCTTGACCAAACGGGTTCGACATTGGGAGAACTGTAGCTAAGAAGTTGCAGGTGTCAAAGTCGCCATTGCAGAGAAGCAGTTTCAGACATAGGTAAAGTGTTTCATACATTTCTCAGTGTGTACTCAATCATTTTGAGAAATTTAACTTGGTAAAGTTGCGCAATCTCAAGGCGAAGTGTTGTGCAAAGTTTTGTAAAAAACTTTACAGAATTGATTAGTCAATGAGTGATTAATCTGCAGCAGACTTTTTCAGAAAAGTGATTTCTTCACAGTTAGTCAAATCTTGGTAATGTATGAGTATGTTTCCAAAGTTATGTGGAGTCTAAAGTTATTCTTGGTCTAGAGGTGGTCTAATACCAAGGATAGCTTGTTCTTTTGGAGATTAACACTCTCCATCAGTGGTATCAGAGCAGGTTGTGTCAAAATTGAAGTGAAGAAGACTCCGACTACTGCAGAAATACAAATCTTTACATCTTGAAGGTGCAGAAGGATGAAAGTTGAAGAAAACTTGAAGGTAGACACATTGAAGCTATCAAAAGGATCAGAAGAAGCAAGACTCGAAGTAAAGGTACATTTATTCCTTGTAAAGTCTAAAGTTTTGAGACTACAGGTGAAGCAAGGATGGGAGATAGTCTCCAAATTGAAAAGTTGGATAGAGAGAACTATCCTGCATGGTCTATGAGGATGGAAGCTCATCTTATGAGCAAAGATTTGATAGCCTACATTACAGGTGAAGAAGAGAAGCCTAAATTCAGAGATCCTAGTGTTCCAACTAGGGAAGAATTGTCAGATCTAAAGAATTGGATGAAGAAGGATGCTCAAGCAAGGAGCATAATCTACATGGCAGTCAATGACTATTTGCTTCCTCACATTAGAGGACTTGAAAGTGCATGTGACATTTGGAATGCTTTGGAGGAGCATTTCCAAAACACAACCAAATCAAGGAAGGCTTCACTATGGGCAGAATTTACTACTTTCAAGAAGAAGGCCTCACAATCAATCTCTGATTATGTGACAAAGATGAAGGACATTGCAGATTCTTTAGGTGCAGTGGATGAAGATATTGAAGAAGACAAATTGGTAAGACAAATACTCACAGGGCTAAGAGGAGATGAGAAGTGGAAGCCTTTCATTTTATCTACAGAACTTTCATTAGATCACTTTACTCCTGATTTGAATCAATTGTTAGGTCATATGCTAACTTTTGAGAATGATATCAAAGGAGATGTTGATAAGAGTGCAGGTCATGCAATGTATTCTAAAGACAATAAGAAAGCTAACAAAGGAAAGCAACAATCAGGTGAAGAAGAAGGTACTTCAAACCAAGCAAACTTCATGAGAGGAAAAGGAAATGGCAGAAGTAGAGGAAGAGGCAGAAACAACAAAGATAATGCAAGAGCTTGTTGGATATGTGGTAAGACCAATCATCTATCTCATGATTGTTGGCACAATAATCAGAACAATGGTAATTATCAGAACTTTAATCAAAGAGCAAGAGGTGGTAGATTTCAGAGAGGAAACTTCAGAGGTAGAGGTGGTAGGAATTCTTTGGAAGAGGTGGAGGAAGAAACTTCCAAAACCAATCCTATAACAACACCTACTACAACTATGCATCAGATCAGAAGGAGGATTCGACTCTCATTATGAATGCAACATATGAAACCTCACATGAGGACATGAGAGTGTTTTACATTGATTCAGGATGTAGTAATCATTTAGTTCAGACAGGTGATAATACAAAGCATAAGGTAAAGTCAATTGGTTCCCTGACCTAGATCATAATGCAATTAATCATATAGTTCAGACAGGTGATAATACAAAGCATAAGGTAAAGTCAATTGGTTCAGTCAAAGCTAAGGATGGGAGCACTCTTCTGAGTAAGGTACTTTATGTTCCCACAATTCCAAAGAATTTGATCAGTGTAGGTCAAATTGTGGAAAAAGGATATGAGGTAAGGTTCACCAATGATGGAGTTTATGTTGAAGACCCTAGTCAAGGGTATAAACAAGTTATTGCAGGAACGAAAGAAGGAAGGCTCTTCACATTGAAGGTACAAGGAAATGTTGGACATGCTATGTTCACATATGGAGAGCAGAAGGTGTCAGAATTGGATCTTTGGCACAAAAGACTTGGACACTTTAATGAAAGAGGTATTAAAGAAATGATTAACAATGATTCAGTGCTTGGGTTGCCTAACATTGCAGGTCAACACATGACATACAGATGTGAGGCATGTCAATTAGGTAAGGCTCACAAGCAATCCTATTCCAAGCATGGGTTTATGTATTCAGAAAGACTTGAATTGGTGCATACAGATGTGTGGGGTCCTTCAAAGGACTTTAGTATAAATGGTTCAAGATATTATGTCATATATGTTGATGATGCTACCAGGTGGATCACAATTTATGTGATTAAAGAAAAGTCAGAAGTGTTTAATACATTTAAACACTATCATGCATATGCAGAAAGGATTACAGGTCAAAAATTGAAGAGACTAAGGTCAGATGGAGGGGGAGAGTATTTTTCAAATGAATTCAATGATTATTTGTGGAATGCAGGTATAAAGAGAGAAGTTACTTGCAGATACTCTCCTCAACAAAATGGGGTAGCAGAAAGAAGAAATAGGACTCTTGTTGAGTTTGCAAGGTCCATGATGAAAGAGAAGAATTGTCCAAATTATTTGTGGGCAGAGGCTGTTAATACAGCTACTTATTTGGTCAATAGATTGCCTTGTAAAGCTTTGCAAGGTATGACACCATATGAAGCTTGGTGGGGTAAGAAACCTACCTTGGATCATTGCAGAATATTTGGATGTTTGGCATATGCATATGTGCCATCTCAATTGAGGCATAAGTTGGAGCCTAAGGCAGAAAAGTATGTATTCATTGGTTATGATGATAAGCAAATGGGATACAGGTTGTGGAGTCCATCCACAAAGCAATTTCTTTTATCCAAGGATGTTACATTTGATGAGCAAGGTACTTGGTATGCAGGTAAATATAATGTACATGCAGATGATGAAGAAGTAGTGGATCAAAGAAAAGGTAAAGCAAAGATTCAACTACTTGATGAAAGTGAGAACAATGAAGTACAGGTTGAAGTTGAAGAGAGGCCAAGGTTTGATCCAGAATGTGATGAACTAGAGACTTCAAGAAGTGCAGAAGTTAGGAGGTCATCTAGGCACAAATGGCAACCTACAAGGTATAGCTATGATACCTCATTCTTGACTACTAAAGATTATGCTTATTTAGTAAAAGCAGATGAAGATCCATCTACATATGATGAAGCCAAAGGCAAGAGAAATTGGGAAGAAGCCATGCAAGAGGAGTATGATGCATTGATAGAGAATCAGACTTGGGATCTGGTTCCTAAACCTAATAGCCAGAAAATTATTGGATGTAAGTGGGTCTATAAAACCAAAAGATTTGCAGATGGAAGTGTGTCTAGATATAAAGCTAGACTTGTTGTGAAAGGGTATGCACAGACATATGGAGTGGACTATGATGAGACCTATAGTCCTGTGGCAAAAATGACAACCATCAGAACCCTCATAGCAATTGCTGCTTGCAAAGGTTGGAAGTTGTCTCAATTAGATGTTAAAAATGCTTTTTTGAATGGTTATATTTCAGATGAAGTTTACATGAAGCAACCAGATGGGTTCAAAGATCAAGTGAATCCAAATTATGTGTGTAAGCTCAAGAGAGCTTTGTATGGATTAAAGCAGGTCCCAAGGGCATGGAATTATAGGCTTGTAAAATTCTTGAATGATCTTGGATTTCAAGCATCAAAGGCAGATAGTAGTTTGCTAGTCAAAGCAAGTGAAGATGGATTCATTTATGTTTGTATTTATGTTGATCACATAATACTTACAGGAACAGATGATAAAGGAATACAAATGATCAAGAAGCAGATGGAGAAAGAGTTCAAAATCAGTGATTTGGGGAACCTATCATTCTTCTTGGGAATGGAGATTTCTTATACTCAACATGGAGTATATGTGACCCAAGAAAGGTATCTTAAAAATTTGCTAACCAAATTTAAAATGGAAGATTGCAGGGTTGCACCTACACCTTTGGAAGTGAACCATAAATTGTCTAGGTTTGGAGGAGAAGAGTTCAGAGATATGAAACTCTATCAAAGTTTGGTTGGTAGCTTGATTTATGCTACATTGACAAGGCCTCATTTGTCATATGCAGTTGGTGTGCTTTCACAATTTATGCATTGTCCTAGAAAGGAACATTGGATTGCAGGACAAAGAGTACTTAGGTATATCAAGGGTACACTCAGAGAAGGGTTGTACTATGGATTTACTTCTGATACAAGAGTGAAGATATATAGTGATGCAGATTGGGCAGGTAATGTGGATGATAGAAGATCAACACATGGATACTTGTGCTATGTAGGAGACAAACTGATTTCATGGTGTTCTAAGAAGCAACATACAGTTGCTTTGTCATCTACAGAGGCAGAATATAAAGGTATGGTAGAAGCTGCAAAGGAGGTAATATGGCTAAAGATACTTATGAAAGTTTTTGATGTTGTTCAAAGTACTCCTATTGTTTGTGGAGACAACATGAGTTCTTTATACTTGGCAGCTAATCCTGTGTTTCATGCTAGAACTAAGCATATTGAAATACAGTATCATTTTCTGAGAGAGAAGGTCATTGATAAGGAGATTGAAGTCATACACACTCCTACAAAAGATCAACTTGCAGATATGATGACAAAAAGTCTAGATGGACCAAAGCTACAAAGATTCAAGGATATGGCAGGAATCAAGAAGATAGAGAAGAACCTCAATTAATGATTGAGGGGGAGCTGTTTGTGAAGAGATGGATAAGTATGTGTTTGAAGATGAAGAGGTGTTGCAAAATCCTTGATCTACACCAGCCAAATGAATTCCAGGAGTAGATGGTGGGCCCTTTTAGCTTGCCAATGGATGTATTAGACACCCTATGTACCTTGGAAGATCACTCTCAAAAAGATAGATCAAAACAGATAAGTTGGAGTTAGCTCAGAGGTGAAAACTTGCTATTCTTGGTTCATACACCTGTCCAGTGTTTTACATAATTCTCTGAGCACAACAGCAATTAGCTTAATTCCTCTTGGGTAAGTCTAGGTAGCTTAAAGAGCTAACTTTTAAGAGTAATCTCATAAAAAATAACAAAGCACACACTGAGAATGAGTTTTAACAAGTGATGACATCATCCCGATTTTCACGGGCTGCTACAGAAATAGACCAGTGAACAGAAAAATCACCATAACTCAAAATATAGAAATTCAATGATTATGAAAATTTGTATGGTTATACTAGACAGTAAGCTGAATCCAACAAGCTTTAAATCACTGAATGTGGATAAGTAACCACTGAGAAACACCTCTGACAAGATGAGTGAAAAAGTCGGGTACCTGACAGAGAGGTGAAGATGAACAGACCCTGTTGACTTCAAATGAACATAACTGAAGATTGCAACATCCAAATGACATGAAAATTTATGAGCATATAGTAGACTTATAGAGCTAACTTTACCAAGTTAAATCACTGAAAATGATGCACCAAGCTCAGAGAAAACATCTCTGCAAGCTGACTGAGAAAACTGAGAGTAATGGTAGTGAGTAGTACACTTCACAAGAACATGGAAAGATGAAACCAAATAATCATGAAAATGAAAGTATATTTCTTGTACAATACAATGAATTACTGATACATATGTGTGCCTTGTAATCACACCTTGATATGGCATAAAGCTCAGCTCTTGGAGGTCTTCACATAGGTCTCTCTAACCACGACTAAAACTGCCATCTATTTATAGTTGAGTTTGGGAGGCTAACTTCCCTTAATCACTCTCCAATCAATCAATGATTGATTTGATTCTCTACCTACCACAAATCACGAATTCGTGGCTCCTCTTTCCATTCTTGATCAAGTGGACTCAACCACTTAAGATTCTCTTACTTTTACATTAAGTAAACTCTTCAAAAGTTACAAGAGGTAGTTCACAAGTGAACTTTACATAGTCTTCTTTTTAAAGCTTCTTCTAAGACTTTGTGAGACTCAAGCCAATACTTAGGCTAGTCATAGACTTGCTCCAACAGCTCCCCCTCAAGCCAAGTATGCTTGAGGTCTTCAATCTTCCAAGATTACCTGCAAACCTATCATAGCCTTGAATTTGCAAAGCTTTGTACCATCCAATGCTTTGGTTAGAATATCTGCACATTGTTGATGAGTGGACACATATGATATTTGAATCTCTTTGCTTAGAACCTTCTCTCGTACATAGTGATAATGAACTTCAATATGTTTAGTCCTTGCATGAAAAATAGGATTAGCAGCCAAATGAATAGAACTCATATTGTCACCAAACATAGTTGGAGTTCCAAACTCCAATCCAAGATCTTTGAACAATGTCTTCATCCATATAGCTTCTTGTCTAGCTATGGCAAGACCTCTATATTCAGCTTCAGTAGAAGAGAGAGCAACTGTGGGTTGCTTCTTGGATGACCATGAAATAAGCTTTGAACCTGCAAAGGTAAGATAACCTGAAGTGCTCCTTCTATCTTCCTTGGAGCCAGCCCAATCTACATCAGAAAATAGCTTCAAACCTAAATCAGATACATAAGGATAATAAAGTCCTTCATTTATGGTTCCTTTGAGATACTTGAGAATCCTTTTGGCAGCATCCATATGTGGTTTCCTTGGTGTGTGCATAAATTGGCTTAGCACACTCACACTGTAACATATATCTACTCTTGTCAATGTGGCATAGTTGAGACTACCCACTAGACTTTGATATGATGTGATGTCCTCTATGAGTTCACCTTCATGTGAGCTCAATTTGTGATTGACCTCCATTGGAGTACCTGCAATCTTACAATCTTGCATCTTGAATTTTGCCAACATGTCCTTAATGTACTTCCTTTGAGTGAGAAACAAACCATGATCTTTGTAGACAACTTCCAAACCTAGGAAGTAGGTAAGTGAACCCAAATCACTTATCTTGAACTCTTCTCTCATCTGATCTTTGATCTTCTTCATACCATCTGCATCATTTCCTGTCAATATAATATCATCTACATATACACATAGATAGATGACCTCAGAATTACTCTTTTTAATAAAGAGTGAAGGATCTGCCTTGCTTGGTTGAAAGCCTTTGTCCTGCAAGAATGAAACAAGCCTGAAATTCCAAGCTCTTGGAGCTTGCTTGAGACCATACAATGCTTTGTTAAGTTTACACACATAATCAGGATAAACTTGATTCTCAAAACCAGGTGGTTGTGCCATATATACCTCTTCTGTTATCCAACCATTCAAGAATGCATTCTTTACATCTAGTTGAAGTATCTTCCAATTCTTGGAAGAGGCAATACTACGCAAAGCCCTAATAGTAGGCATCTTTGCCACAGGAGAGAAAGTCTCCTCATAATCAATTCCCTGAGTTTGTGCAAAGCCTTTTGCCACAAGCCTTGCCTTATACCTGTTAATTGAACCATCAGAATTCTTCTTGAGTTTATAGACCCATCTTGAGCCTATTACCTTCATGGATGAAGTCTTGGGCACCAAATCCCAAGTGTTGTTTTCCTCAAGTGCTTCAATCTCTTCCTTCATTGCATGCTTCCATTCTGTTTTTGCTTTGGCCTCTTCAAATGATGATGGCTCCTCTTGGTTTATGTCCTGTGCTATGTAGATAGAATGTTTAGTTACTAATGAGGTGTCAAACCCATACCTTTCTGGTTTTTTCTTTTCCCTCATAGATCTTCTTAGGCCATGATGTGATGATTCTGCTTCATGTCCAAGTTCCTGCAATTTTGCTTTACCTTTAGACTTCCATGCTTTGATCTTTTCCATGTGAGATTCTTCATCATCCTCTGAGGTGTCTTGTTCTTCAATATTTGATTGTTCTCTACCAAGCTTTGGAAAATCTTCTTCAAGATCATATGGTAAATTGATCTTCCTGCATGAATCTTCATACCATGAATTGTTCTCATCAAAAACTACATCTCTGCTTACCAAGAATCCTTTGTTGGTAGGGTTGTATAACCTGTAGCCCTTTTGATTGTTGTCATATCCAATAAATACACACCTTTCTGCCTTTGGATCCATCTTGCCTCTAACCTGTGAAGGAACATGAGCAAAAGTAATACATCCAAAAATTTTACAATGATCTAAGCTTGGTCTTCTTCCATTCCAAGCCTCATATGGAGTCATCCCATCAAGGGATTTTGAAGGCAACCTGTTAATCAAGTAAGTGGCTGTAGATACAGCCTCAGCCCATAAGTAATTAGGTAAATGCTTTTCATTTAACATAGACCTTGCAGCTTCAACAATTGTCCTATTCCTCCTTTCTACCACTCCATTTTGCTCAGGAGTGTACCTTGTAGTTACCTCTCTTTTGATTCCTCTTTCTTGAAGAAAAGAATCAAACTCATGGGAGAAATATTCTCCCCCTCCATCTGACCTTAGCCTTTTTAGTGATTTACCTGTTTGATTCTCCACAAGAGCCAAATATCTTTTGAAACATGAAAAAACTTCATCTTTGTGTTTCATAAAGAATAGGATAGTCCATCTACTGCAATCGTCAATAAAGGAAACATAATACCTTGATCCAGATATTGAAGCTTCCTTGCTAGGTCCCCATACATCTGTATGAACCAACTCCAAGAGATCTCCATGCATATAACCTTTCTTCATGAATGGTAACCTGTGAGACTTTCCAAATTGACATGCACTGCACTTATAAATCATATGTTGTTTTGACAAATTAGGAAGTCCAAGTACACTTTGGTCCCTGCAGATTTGCTTTGATGACCTTTCACCAATATGTGCTAACCTTTTGTGCCATACTTCCAATTCTGTGAGTGTCTGACTACCATAATTAAAGAGAGCAATGTTTCTAGTGTCCTGTAATTCAAATGTGAACAATCTACCTGTCTTTTCACCTTTTGCAATTCTTCTGAATCCTTGACTTGGATCTTCAACAAATGCTCCTGCTTTTGTGAACCTGACTTGCAACCCTTTCTCTACTATCTGCCCAACACTTATCAAATTCTTTGTAATGGTAGGGACATAGAGTACCTTACTGAGTAGGTTGATGTTTCCATCAGGTGCTTTGACATTGCCTATTTTCTCCACAGGATGTTTTGTATCATCTCCTGTTTGTACTTCATGCTTATTCCTTGGATCTTCTAAATCTGATAGGAGTGCCACATTTCCTGCCACATGATTTGAACAACCTGAATCTATGTAGAAAACATGCTCATCAGATTTACCTTGTGGCATAGCCATGTTCATGATCAATAATGAATCCTCTTTGTTTGAGTCTTCTGTGTAGTTATTGTAGTCTCTCCTTCCTTTGTAGCCTCCTTGATAGTTTGAATGATTGTAGTTGTTGTAGTTGCCATGGTAGTTGTTGAACCTTCCTCTTGAGTAGCCATAACTTCCTCTATTGTATCCTCTGCCTCTTTGATTCCTAGAATTCCTAAAGCAATTTTCAGTTGTATGATTAGTTAATCCATAAATAGAACATGAGTTGGAGTCTTGGGATCTCCCCCTGCCTTGTCTACCTCCTCTTCCTCTACCTCTGCCATGTCTTCCTCTACCTGCATAGTTAGCTTGATATGTACCTGCTTCATCATCCACTTTCTTTGCCTTTCCTTTGTTATCTTTAGACTTGCTTTTCTCCATTTTTGATAAGCTTTGCCTCTTGAGTAAGTAGTTGTCCAATGAGTGTGTTGAAATCAGGTACATGCATGTCCATGTACAAATCCATAGCTGTGGTAAATGCTTCCCACTTATCATCTGCCTTCAAGCCATTGATGACCTGCCTTACAATTTGCTCTTCATCTATTACCTCTCCAATGCTTCCCAACTGATCCGCTATGTCCTTGAGCTTTGTGACAAAATGAGTCACATTTTGTTTGGGAGCCGTCTTGAGAGTTGTGAAATCCAGCCATAGTTGATGCTTCCTAGCTTTGGTACTTGAAGAAAAGAAAGCTTCAAGTGCATCCCACACTTCCTGAGATGTCTTACAACTTCTAATGTGAGGCAACAAAAAATCTGAGATAGAGTTGAGGAGATAAGACCTTGCAAGTGCATCCTTGGAGCACCATGTGCTCAATCTTTCTTGCTCTTCTTGTGTTGGTTGACTTTTGTTCCTGAAACTTGGCATAACTTCATCTCCAGCCACATAACCATATAAACTTCTACCTTGGAGATAAGCTTCCATCCTTAATGACCAAGCTGAGTAGTTACCTCTGTCCAATTTGTCAATTGATGAAGGAAATCCATCTGCCATGTTGTCCAACCTTGCTCTGATACCACTGTGAAGAGATGGATAAGTATGTGTTTGAAGATGAAGAGGTGTTGCAAAATCCTTGATCTACACCAGCCAAATGAATTCCAGGAGTAGATGGTGGGCCCTTTTAGCTTGCCAATGGATGTATTAGACACCCTATGTACCTTGGAAGATCACTCTCAAAAAGATAGATCAAAACAGATAAGTTGGAGTTAGCTCAGAGGTGAAAACTTGCTATTCTTGGTTCATACACCTGTCCAGTGTTTTACATAATTCTCTGAGCACAACAGCAATTAGCTTAATTCCTCTTGGGGAAGTCTAGGTAGCTTAAAGAGCTAACTTTCAAGAGTAATCTCATAAAAAAAAACAAAGCACACACTGAGAATGAGTTTTAACAAGTGATGACATCATCCCGATTTTCACGGGCTGCTACAGAAATAGACCAGTGAACAGAAAAATCACCATAACTCAAAATATAGAAATTCAATGATTATGAAAATTTGTATGGTTATACTAGACAGTAAGCTGAATCCAACAAGCTTTAAAGCACTGAATGTGGATAAGTAACCACTAAGAAACACCTCTGACAAGATGAGTGAAAAAGTCGGGTACCTGACAGAGAGGTGAAGATGAACAGACCCTGTTGACTTCAAATGAACATAACTGAAGATTGCAACATCCAAATGACATGAAAATTTATGAGCATATAGTAGACGTATAGAGCTAACTTTACCAAGTTAAATCACTGAAAATGATGCACCAAGCTCAGAGAAAACATCTCTGCAAGCTGACTGAGAAAACTGAGAGTAATGGTAGTGAGTAGTACACTTCACAAGAACATGGAAAGATGAAACCAATAATCATGAAAATGAAAGTATATTTCTTGTACAATACAATGACTTACTGATACATATGTGTGCCTTGTAATCACACCTTGATATGGCATAAAGCTCAGCTCTTGGAGGTCTTCACATAGGTCTCTCTAACCACGACTAAAACTGCCATCTATTTATAGTTGAGTTTGGGAGGCTAACTTCCCTTAATCACTCTCCAATCAATCAATGATTGATTTGATTCTCTACCTACCACAAATCACGAATTCGTGGCTCCTCTTTCCACTCTTGATCAAGTGGACTCAACCACTTAAGATTCTCTTACTTTTACATTAAGTAAACTCTTCAAAAGTTACAAGAGGTAGTTCACAAGTGAACTTTACATAGTCTTCTTTTTAAAGCTTCTTCTAAGACTTTGTGAGACTCAAGCCAATACTTAGGCTTGTCATAGACTTGCTCCAACACTGTTGGTGCATGACAATCATCAATTGAAGGATTATGAATAAATGAAGTCAAGGAGTCAAGAGGAGAATAAATTCAGAAGGTTGAAGGAAGGATATTTTTTAGGAATCTAAAGATGTGTACACATATGTACATTAGCTAACTTATACTTTTGTCTAGTCATACACTTGTATATATTCATCTATAAATACTTTGAAAATGTCGGGGCAAATAGAGCAGAAGAAGAATAGAGAATAGGTAGAAAGAAATTAGTTGTAAGAAGTGTCATTAGACACATGAAGAGTGAGTGAATTGTCTATCCTCACTTAGATGTAATTTTTCTGAGAAATCGAAAAATCTTGCGCCCGATATTTTGCTGTCTGCTTCTTCTGTGTTTAATCTTTTGAGAAATCCTTCTGCACGTATCTAAGTTCATAGCTAATCTATCTATGGCTAGAATTTGAGAGGTTAATTGTGATCAGGTTGAGAGAATTTAGTTTAGGAACATTCATATGTGAAGATGTTCTGAGAGTCAACAAAACTGGCGCAGATTTCATGTTCAATGTAATGAACATTACTTTGTGTGTAGTGTAAAGTTTTACACAAATGAGGGCTTAAAATCTAAGTTGGAAGGTAAGCCATCTATGGCTAAAAGATCTTGACCAAACGGGTTCGACATTGGGAGAACTGTAGCTAAGAAGTTGCAGGTGTCAAAGTCGCCATTGCAGAGAAGCAGTTTCAGACATAGGTAAAGTGTTTCATACATTTCTCAGTGTGTACTCAATCATTTTGAGAAATTTAACTTGGTAAAGTTGCGCAATCTCAAGGCAAAGTGTTGTGCAAAGTTTTGTCAAAAACTTTACAGAATTGATTAGTCAATGAGTGATTAATCTGCAATAGACTTTTTCAGAAAAGTGATTTCTTCACAGTTAGTCAAATCTTGGTAATGTATGAGTATGTTTCCAAAGCTATGTGGAGTCTAAAGTTATTCTTGGTCTAGAGGTGGTCTAATACCAACGATAGCTTGTTCTTTTGGAGATTAACACTCTCCATCATGCAGGTAATAAGAGAGAAATAACTTGTAGATACACACCTCAATAGAATGGGATGGCAGAAAGATGAAACACGACCTTGGTCGAGTTTGCTAGAGCAATGCTAAAGGAAACCAATTGTCCAAATTATCTTTGGGCTTAGGCTATGAATACAACTACATGTCTTATGAGCAGACTACCATGTACAACTCTAAATGGGATGACCCCTTATGAAGCCTAGTGGGGTAAGAAACCCACACTAGATCATTGCAAGGTGTTTGGGTCAATTGCCTATGCTTATGTACCATAACAAATCAAACATAAGCTTAAACCAAAGGCAAAAAAATATACGTTCATCGGGTATGATGAAAAAAAATGGGATAAAGGTTATGGAATCCTCTAACGAAACAATTTATTGTTTCTAGAGATATAACATTTGATGAACAAAAGAGCTGGTATGCAGATCAAAGTCAAAAACATTGAAGCATCCAAAGAAGGAGTAAGAACATGTGAAGAGGTAAAATCACATACATAGATAAATGGAAATGAAGATCATATGCAAGCAAGTACATCCAAAAGACTTGACGATGAACCGATGTTTGATGAAGAAGTGTGTTCAGATACACATGAAGAGTATGAACCAAGAAGATCAACTAGAACAAGGAAAGAACCAATAAGGTATTCTTATGATACATCTCACATAACCCAAAAAAATTATGCTTATATGGTTAAGGAAGATGAAGAACCACAGAACTATGATGAAGAAAAAGGTAAAGGACAATGGGAAGAAGCAATGAAGGAAGAGTTCAATGCACTAGAGGAGAACAAGACTTGGGAACTTGTTCCAAAACCAAATGGTAAAAAGGTGATTCGAAGCAAATGGGTTTACAAGGTGAAGAAGCTTGCAGATGGAATAACAGCTAGATACAAAGCTACACTGATGGTAAAAGGCTATGCACAAACTCATGGCATAGACTATGATGAGATGTTTAGTCTTGTGGCAAAGATGTCATATATAAAGACTATCATTGCTATTGCAACATCAAAAGGATAGACATTGAGTCAATTGGATATAAAGAATGCATTTTTGAATGGATACATATGAGATGAATTTTATATGGAGTGACCTCAAGGTTTTTTGAATCCCAGGTATCCAAATTATGTTTATAGATTGAAAAGAGCTCTCTATGGACTAAAGAAAGCCCTAAGACCTTGGAATCACATAGTTGTGAAGTATCTCAATGATCTTGGATATCAAAGTTCAAAGGCACACACAAGTCTACTTATCAAGCGGATAGATGAAGGTATGATCTACATCTGTATTTATGTAGATGATATAATAATCATAGGTACTTCAAATGAAGGAATCAAGGAGGTGAAGAGAATACTCAAAAAGGAATTCAAGATAAGTGATCTAGGAAGATTAACATATTTTCTTGGAATGTAAATCACCTATACAGATCATGGCATATATATATCATGAGAAAGATATCTTCTATCTATTAAAGAAGTTCAACATGGAGAACTATACAAAAAACTCAACACCATTTGAAGTCAATCATAAATTCACCAAATATGATGGCACACAATTCAAAGATATAGGGAAGTATCAATCGTTAGTGGGAAGTTTAATTTATGCTACACTAACAAGACCCAGCCTTAGTTATGCAGTGGGAGTTCTTTCAGAGTTCATGCATTGTCCAAAGGATCAACATTGGATTGCAAGTCAAGAAGTTCTCAGATGAATAAAGAGAACTATAAAGGAAGGATTATATTATCCTTTTACTTCACACATAAAGTTGAGAGCATACAGTGATTCAGACTAGGCTAGAAGTCAAGATGATAGAAGATCAATGCATGGATACATGATATACATAGTTGATAAGCTTGTAAGCTATTGTTTGAAGAAACAGCACATAGTGGCTTTATCATCAAAAGAAGCAGAATACAAAGAACTTGTAGAAGCAGCTAAAGAAGTAATACGGATGCAAAATTTGCTCAAAAGCTTGGGCATAGATCAGGATATGCCTATTATACATGGAGATAACATGAGTTTGTTATATCTCGCAGCAAATCCAGTATTCCATGCAAGAACGAAGCATATAGAGATTCAATATCATTTCCTGAGACAAAAGGTAATGGAGAAGGAACTTGAAGTGGTATAAACTTCTACAAAAGATGAAGTTGTAGATATTATGACAAAGAGGATGGATGGAGTAAAGACAAGCAGAATCAAAGGAATGGCAAGGATAAAAGAGAAGAAGGATATATGAGAAAATCAGAGGATAATGCTAATTAGTGATTGAGGGGGAGTTGTTGGGGCTTCAATCACTAATTAGAAAAAAAAAAAAACATGGAAAAAGAAAGAAATAATGATACAAAGACAAGAAGACATCATTATGAAGGAAGAGAAGTGTGAAATGGACATTCAAAAATTATGCCTTATGAAAGAGGAATCTCACATGTATAAAGGATTGCAAGATTCCGATCTCCTATGATAGGAATTTGAATTCTCGAGCATATAGAGCAAATGTAAATAACTCCATCCGGCGATAAAGTAAGTGGAGAGGTGCATATATGTATGAAGAGATATGTAGATAGTATTGAGAAGTAGTAGTGGAAGAGTAAGAGAGAAGAGAAGAGAATAACATATTCTAAGTTGTAAGTCCTAAGAGTCGTGAGGCAGTCAGATAGTTTCTCAGAGAGATGGTGAGGAAAGATTACTCAACATAGAATTTCTTCCTTTTGGCTATGAGCAGAAGAGGGCATGCCATTTTGTACACATCTTCTCTAATAGAAAATTCTCTTCATTTAGGAAATCTGAGTATTTCTCATAACTGTATGAAAGTTAGTTACAAATTTTTCTCGACTCAGTTTTCTTTATCTTCTTAGAAGTATATCTCATAATATGAGAATAAAGGGTTCATGATTGATAGATCACAGTTAGTTATCATATTCTACTATAAATGACCAAAAATTTTTGGTGGAACAGAACGCATGCTCAGAGGAATGCACCAGGCAAGTAAAGGTATGATTAATTAGAAAAGGATAAATGTTCAAAATTCTTGTATAGTAAGCGCAGTAGGTATATTTTTAGAAGGAAATTAGGTTGTGCAATTTCTAAGGGTTTTAGCTCCAGAAAAGTCATCAGAAAGTCACCAGAAAGCACTAGAAGGATGTAGTTAACAATCGTAATCCCACCAAAAAGTCACCAAAAAGGTACCAGAATGAAACCGGAATAAGTTCCGATTGTTTCCAAAGTTTGGGGTTAAGTAATTCAAGCTATTGGTGATTATAAAAGTGTTCTAATATCATGTTAGTTTGTTTTCTTGTGGTGTTGTTCACCGAAATACGAATACATCCACAAGTGGTATCAGAGCAGAAAAAGGAAACAAATAACACCTTCAGTGATGAGAGACACAAAAATCTGAGACATCAAAGAGGCATGGATGAATTTCCCTTGCCTAGGCCTAGGGAACACCCTAGAATATTGAGACCTACTCAACTAGTTAAATCCATGAATAATTAATTCAATGGCGTAGGAGATCCATGGGATCATGTAGCAAAGTTTAGACAAGTTTTGAGAGCTGAACAAGTTGAGGACCTATTCACTTAGTACAACGCCTTGATTCTAACTCTCAATAACACTACCTTAACGTGGTTTCAACCCCTACACCAAGGTCAGCTCATAAATATAGACCAGTTGCTAGAAGAATTTATTACTAAATTCTCCAAAGTGGCATCAGACAGAATACCTCATCACTGATACATAGCTTCAAGCAGACACCTCAAAAGATGGTTAGACTTGCAGGAAGAAGATTTAGACAATACTTAGAGAGATGCCATATTCCAAAAGTACCCACACTAGCCAAACAAGTGTCTTTATTCCTAGATGGTTTATTAAGTACCAAATTGAGATCTTATGTCTACATAAAGGACCCTAAATCCATAGAGGAATGTGTACGCATGTGCATAGACAGAGGATAATCTAGGGTAGGAATTAGAGATTTCAAAAATCTATCAAGGATCAGATAGCTCTACAAGCCTCACTTCCAAACATTCTACATCTATAGATGAACTTGCAGAGAAGGTAGCTCAGAAATTAAGAGTCTCTAGCAAATAGATACCTAGATTTTCCCTAGTGAAATGATGCTATACCTGTGGAGAAGACCATATGGCTAATGTATACCCAATCATGGCTCAACCCCAAGGGAACCATAACAGCCAATACTGCACCATAGAAAGGAGGTATACTCACCACATAGCACAACATTGCCCATATAATAAGCAAGTGGTTAGGCAAAATTATCCACAACCATATTCACAACGAGGGAGATATCGGAACCAGTATCCACCATAGTAGTATGGTAGGCCCTAGCAACCCTACCAACCACCCTATCAAGTGTAGCAAAGACCTCAACTAGTATTACTCCAACAACCCCCACCACCAACAAATGTGATCCAAGTGAAGTATGAAGCATTTCGATGGCGATGCACCATAGTGCACTCTCCTTCTCGAGAGCTCCACAACGATATGCTCGGAGTAGAAAACCGAGCTCCTAAGGCCGCATGTAGTACTCCACACAGAGGAAGAAAACAGAGTACATAGGGTCGAACTTACAAATGCGGTCGAACTTACAGTCTGTGACTGACTAGGCCACTATATGTCTTATTAAAGAACATATACAAAGAAGTGTCCGGTGGCCATTTGGCCTTTTACATGGACACTAACGGTAACAATCTCCCACTAAAGGCCAATATGGCCAGAGTAACTATGGGAGAAAAATAAAGAATGATAAAGAATACCTGAGTGTAAGTATAAAAACTATACATCCCACCTCATGGGCATGTTACACAGTATACAATTGACTACGTAAGATCAAGAATCAAGTAACCCCCATCAAGTGACAATAATGTCGAAAGCTATCCTGTGCTAGAGCTTTAGTCAAAGCATCTACAACATTATCTCGAGTGTGAAGCTTCTCAAGAATAATGCTCTTAGTGGCTAAGAAATCTCTAATGAAGTGATACCTCACCTCAATGTGCTTGGTCTTTGCATGATAGACCGGATTCTTAGCCAAAGCAATGGCACTCTGACTATCACTGAGCAAGCGAGGTACATGCTGAGGTAAACCCATATCACAAGCAAGACGAGAAAGCCACAATGCTTCCTTACATGCCTCACTTGCTACAACATACTCTACTTCTGTGGTGGAAACAGCTCTACATTCTTGAAGATGAGATCTCCAAGAGATAGCACCTCAAGCAAAATGAAAAATGTACCCTGATGTACACTTACGATTGTCTACACAACCAGCATAATCAGAATCTCTGTAACCAATAATGGATGCTTTCCCTCTACCTAAGCATAGACACTTGTCCTTAGTGCCACTCAGATATCTCAAAATCATCTTGACCGCTTCCCAATATTTCTTGCGAGGATTAGACATCTATCTACTCACAACTCCACTGCAAATGCAATGTCTGGTCTCGTAGCTACCGTAGCGTACATGAGACTACCAACAACAGACTGATAGGGAATTTTGGTCATGAATTCCTTTTCCTCATCTGATTTGGGGCAGTCATCCTTGCTCAATTTCACATATGTGGGTAAAGGTGTACTCAATGCCTTTCCACCCTGCATATTGAACTAGTGAAGTACTTTGGATATGTACTCACTTTGAGACAAGTATATGCATCTTTTACTCATATCATGAGTAATGCGCATGCCAAGAATATGTTTGGCATCCCCCAAATCCTTCATATCAAATGTCTGACTCAACTTCTTTTTGAGAATTGACACATCATAAGAGGACTTCCCAACAATCAACATATCATCGAAGTAAAGTATCAAGCATATTAAGATGCCATCATATCATCTCTTTGTGTAGAGACAATGATCCTCATTGCTCCGAGAATAGCCTTGGGACTTCATAAAAGCATCAAACTTTTGGTACCATTGTCTAGGAGACTGTTTAAGTCCATACAAGCTCTTCTTGAGCAAACTAGACTTTCCTTGCCAGGAACTACATAACCCTCTAGTTGTTCCATATAGATCTCATTTGTAAGATGTCCATGCAAGAAAGCTATTTTCACATCCATTTGGACTAGCTCTAAGTTCTCCATTGCAACGAATCCAAGCAACATGCACAAAGTAGTCATCTTGACCATTGGAGAGAAGATTTCCTCAAAATCAACACCATGTTGCTTAAAACCCTTTGCAACAAGTCGTGCTTTATATTTTGGAGAAGCACTATCTGATGTGAATTTCAGCTTATATACCCATTTACATGGTAAAGCTTTCTTGCCCTTTGGCAAAGGTACTAAGTCCCAAGTACCATTCTTGTGAATAGAATCCAACTCACTCTTCATGGCACGCTCCCACTTGACATGATCTAGCAAGAAGGCTCATGGGCATCTGTTAGCATAACAAAATCTAAACCTAGAACATATCTATCAGGTGGATGTGAGACACGTGTGGAACGTCTCAATGGTTGCTGAACAGAAACATGTGCAGACTGATCTGAATGGACATTCTCTTGAACATCCCTATGTGCAGTATTTTTATGCATGCTAACCAGAGGACTAGTATCCTCAAACACCACTCTTCTCACTTCAACCTCCTTAATGGGTTGTTTATGCATCTTAAACTCATTAAAAATGACATCACTACTTCTAATCACTAACCGTGTTTCAGGATCCCATAAGCGATATCCAAATTGTCCTTCTCGACCATATCCAAGAAAAATGCATTTCTTTGACTTATGGTCCAACTTTTGTCTAAGATTCTTGGGTATATGAACATATGCTTCACACCCAAAAACTCAAAGATGATCATAATATGGTGGTTTCCCTGTCCATAACTCTTGTGCCACTTTCAAACCTTTGGCAGTACTAGGTGAAAGGTTAATCACATGAACTGTAGTCAATACTGCTTCTACCCAAAAACCTTGTGAGAGGTTTGCATGATGCAACATAGAGACTACTCTATCTTGAATAGTTCTATTCATCCTCTCAGCTACACAATTCTGTACTAGGGTATAAGGAGCTATAAACTCTCTATGCATCCCTTTAGACTGACAGAAAAGGCTGAATTCATGTGAGGTATACTCACCCCCATTATCTGAAAGTAAAGCCTTAAGATTAGTTCCTTTTTTAGTCTCAACTGAAGCAAGCCATTTTTTGAAAGTAGGGAATACATCATCCTTGGATTTGATAGGATATACCCAGAATTTTCTAGTAGCATCATCTATGAAAGTGACAAAGTAAAGAGAACCACCTAAGGACCTAGTGGGCATAGGACCACACACATCTGTATGAACGAGATCTAAAGGCGGAATTGAAGAGTCAATGTGCGTTCTATGCACATTTCTGGTTTGCTTTCCATATTGACAATGCTCACAAAATGAAAAATCAGAGAAAGATAACACAAGTAAGTAGCCAGAACGAGAAAGATTTTCCATTCCACTATGAGATATATGGCCCAAACGACCATGCCAAATACAAGCCATAGGCTGTTCAGTAACAACTAACAAGTGTTCTTTCTGTGATACAAATAAAGGATAAAGTGACCCAACTTTGCTTCCTTTTGCAATAACCATATTGCCCTTTGATATACGAAAGGACTGAGCATAGAAGACCACCTTGTAACCAAGGTCATCAAGTTGACCAACTGACATCAAACTACATGATAATTGAGGTACATGGCGTACATTATTCATAGTAAATTTTGAACCATCAATGAATTGCACAAGCACATCTCCAATCCCCACAACATCACACTGGTAAGACTCACCAAGTCTCACGGTACCAAGAGACTTTGCTACATAATTAGAGAACCATTCTCTATGTGGTGTCACATGGAAAGAAGCACCAAAATCTAGCAGCCAGGTGTGGGAAAGAGAATCAGCCATAAGTGCCTCAGATGGCACAATACTATCAAGTGTCAACACATCAGCATCATCAGAAATAGCATTAATTTCTTCAATCTTCATAGTCGAAGTAGATGGTGCAGGTAACTGTTTAACATGCCCATCAACATTCTGTCCTTTATCTTTAGCATTCTTTAATGCATAACAATCTTTCTTCATGTGTCCTTTCTTATGACAATAATGGCATTCGATATCCCTCTTCCTTGATTTACTTCTACTCTTATTCCATTGACCATTGTTTTCTTTGTTCTTGCTCCTGCCACGTTGCTGATTCTTTCCTTTGCATCTCCACTCTGAGTGCCAACCATAGATTTTCTACGAATCTCCTCACTCAAGAGTGCTCCACATATGTCATCATAGATGAGTTTACCACCAGGTGCACTGTTGCTTTTAGTTGTGCAAAACGTATCCCATGATGATGGCAGGGTGCATAACAACAATACTACTTTCATTTCATTATCCATATCCATTTTCGGATCTCAAAATGGTCTTTTCCCTGCAAGTTATAGCTCCTCCTCGGAACACTAGCACTAGACCCTAATCAACTAGATGTGCCTGAGACCTCTGATGCCATGATGGTAGAGAACTCAATAGAATGATAATGGAGCTAGAAGCGTCCAAAGACCAACAAATAAGTGTATCAAGCGGTAAATCAACCACTGTATAGTTGATTAAACCAGAAATCTGGAAAAATTTTCCCAGAGTATCCTATGAAAAATTAGCATATGACCAATGTTAAAGTATCATAAAATTGCAAGTACTGACATGTCTACCTGCATAGTGAATCATTGATTCCACTGCATATAATCAATTACCCAATAGAAGCCAACTAGGCTTATCGAGCACCTATGAACAACTATCATACATCTCCTATGGCGAGGCTGGGTAAGTCTTCCACCTGCATCACCAAAGAGACCTCTACATTTGGGTGTCTCCCAGTTAAGAAAACCTCACCATGACCCTCTTTATCAAACATAAAAGGCTTTATGCAAAGAACGTAACCGCTATATCAATGACCACATGGACATACATAAGCGGTATCCACAGAAGCGTACATGGTGTGTATGTGCTCAATATATGCAGTAAAATGACACTAAAAGGCTGAATACACAGCCCAAAAACTAGCCAATAACACCTCCAAGTGTATGTCAACTCTGATGTTTTAGGCTTAAAAAACCTGCATAAATTTGCAGCGACTACTCCCACCAAAACTAAAAACCTCTTGAGAAACCAGTAGTTTTACCAGTGTGGCTGAAAATACAGCCCCAAAGGTTGATATTTATTGTCTGAGAAGTACAAAGAACAATCTTCTTGATGTTCTTGGACCTGTGTGAAGAGAACTATGTGTGAAAGTACTCCAAAATGGCTAAGACACCCCGAAAATACTTCAGAAATAGGCTTTGAAAGTAAAGAATGAAGCTTTGAGGGACCAAAACTTGTTCAAGGTAATGTCAACCTTAGTCTTTCTCCTTCTTCAGAAACCACAAGAGTGTAGCTTAGTGGCAAGAGATTGCCACGATTAAGCGAGCTCTGGGGGGGACAGTACTGGGATGGGTGACCTCCCGGGAAGTACCGGGAACCTCTATATTCCTTGATCGTTGAGGTCCTCTCTCGCACGCAGGCAACGGTGTCGTCGAGATTTTCTCTCCTCTCTCACTTGTGAAGGCCTACAAAAAAAACATATTTGGTGAAGGTAGCCAGAATTCCCCGAGAAGTCCAGGATGCATCAAGGAAAGGAAGGTCACATACAAAGTTTCAAAGAAATCAAGAAAGTCCATGGTAGCGGTCAAAGTTGGTCAAAGCTGGTCAAAGTTGGGAAATTAGGGCAAAAATTTCATTGTCACCAAATTAGATGAAAATCCATATACTTGTAAAGATTGTCAAAGGCAGTCTATAGCCCAAATTTCAGCAGAAAATGGATTTGGTAGCACATTGATATGCTATGTTCATTTTGTAAAAATGTATTTTTTCTAGTTTGACCCTACAAATTCTTGTATAGAAATTTATGTTAGCCATATGGTTTGGCACGTATAAAGACCATATGTGGCTACATATTTGTATAAAGTTTCAAGGCTATCCGAGCTTCCTAGACACCTTAATGCCACCTTGCAAGCTTCCAAATGTAGTCAAACTTGTACAAGTTAGATTCAGATGGGAGTTTTTTCTGCATATTCCTGAAGGAGATCTTTGGAAACATAGTCCTACAATGTTTCATCTTCATCAAAGACTTTTTGGAGGGTCAAAGAGCACAAAGTCCAGTTTTGAAGGTCACCACAGTTTTCTAGAATAAGAAAATTGAAGGCTTGAATGTCTGCCACATGTCAAAATATGATTGAACCATGTTGTACGGTCAAGATGAGCTCATATTCAAGGGTGGAGATGCACTAAAGCATAAAGGAAGGAGGATCCATGAATTTTTTCCATAAAAGAAGACCTTTTTTACAATCAAAGATCAATAATGCAGCATTTCTCCAAAAATAGTGGCTTATCTTATCCGAATTGATGTCAGCACTGATCCGACGGTCCAGATCATCCCCAGATCCAATGGTGGAGAATGAGGGCGCCTAAATTTCACTCCTTTACACTAGATTTGATAGAAAGAACAATTCCAAGCCATTGATTTAAATAATCAAATGGTTGTAAACGTAGTGATCCTAGAGTTGAGAGTTGATTTCTCTAGATCCAAGGGCCCAAATTCATTCAAAAAACTATATAAACCCCCCTCCAAACTCCTAGAGCATCATTGTTAGGCATCCATAGGGCTCATGCTAGCTTACGGTTTCCTTGAGACGATCACCCTCGGTTGAGCGAGTGAGGATCCAAGGTGAGCTAGTATGAGTGTAGAACCTAGTTTCAAATTTAAGTTAGAACTCCAATCTAGGATAGGCTCTTGAAACCAGCATCTCTATCTTGACTCACCCTCGGTGGAGCGTGTGAGTGAGTTAGAGCTGATTTTAATGAGTCTTAGACTTCTTTAGTTAGACGTTACGAGCCTAGACAGACATAGGGTCACTGGAGTGGAACTCACCTTCTTACGTGTGACATTCGGTTGAACTGTCATGGTTTGAGGGTCGGAACCACCTTTGATCAGTAGACTGCTTAGCATGACGTACCACTACGATCTTTTACATGTAACTTAATTCAAATTATTTTAATTCATGTCACTTGTCACTTGTCTCTTGTCACTTCTCTCAGTCTCTTAAGTATTTTTACATGTCTTCTATTTCTTCTATGTATGAGAAGGCTCCGCAGTATTGCGTTGAACCAGTGAGGATGTTTCTTTGAGCTTGTGAGTAAAATCCATCATCATAATTCACTTGCATGCATATAATCCATACAAATCCATACATATTTATTAGTTTCTGAAAGTGTATAAGAAGCTCCAATATTGGACCATTCTTCCTTTCGAAACTGATTTATGTGTAAGGATTCCATCTATTCTCGTCATGCATACATATCATCCAAAGAAGTCTATACATATGGATTAGAATTAGGAAGTGTTTAAGAAGCTCCTCCAATGGACCATTCTTCCTTCCAAATTTGATTCGTGTGTATGGTTCTCTTTCATTCTTATCATTCATGTCATCAATCTAACTTGCACACCTATATTCCCATTCCCATAATTATTTCAACATCTCTCTCTTCTCCATACTCAACATTAATTTCACCTTCACATCTTTAAACCTTCCAACATTCATTAGCTTCATACATCCTGTGTGTGCCACGACCGGACCCGATCCACCCGGATTGCGATCACCTCCACATTTGAACCCGACGTGAAACGCTTCTTGGCATTTGCTTCTGATCTTGTTGGGAGGTTGTGATCCATATCCTTTGTTTCATATTTTTCATCCTCATCATATCATCATCATCAGTCTTGAGTGTTGCACTGGATTTCTCACAGTATCGTGCACATCTTCGTCGTGAAGTAAACGCATTTGTGAGAGATCTAGAGCATCGTGCATCACTTGCTTATTCACATAAGATGGAGGAAGGATTCAAATCCCTTATTGTTGAGAAACAAGGCCAAAGAATAGTCTCTTCTATGTTGAGAGAGAAGGGAAAATTCAATGGCATCAACATCACAAGCTACTTAGATTTGTTTGAAGAGCAATCTATGATTTTTGGTCTTCCCGAAGATCTTTTGATATCATTCTTTGAACGAATTGTTGATAGCTCTATCATAAACCGTGTCACTCAATATGATAGTCTTCCTTGGAGTGATTTTAGAAAGGAGATGCTCAAAGAATTCTATCTTGAAGATTATAGCCAACATAATCGAGATGGATTCTTACGATGGGTCAATTCTCCAAAGCCTAGTAGCTCTATTACTCACTTACAAAATGAGTATATTAGACGCTATGAACAACTTCCTAATGAGGATAAGATAACTTTGGAACCTGATCTTGTGATCAATTTTCTTAAGCTTCTTCATCCTGAAACTCATAGGGAAGTTGAACGGCGATTAGAAGAACCAGATAAGCGCTATGGTCTTACTGACAATTGGCAAAAAGTGCGTAAAGTAGTAGAGGCTGTAGCCCATAGACATCAAAGACAATCCATGCTTTATGAGCAAACTAGTCTTCCTCAAGCTAGCCTTCCACAAACTAAGGAGCAAGTTAGAGAACAATCCCATGCTATGCTTTTTGACTCTACTCCTATTCCTCAAATGATGGAGCCTACTCAAGGTTTTAAAGTAGAGCCAAATAAAAGTGTAGTTGAACAATCTCAAGTGGATATTCTCACTAAGCAAATGGAAAGTCTTATTGCTACACAATCCAATTTGGCCAAGACTATAGATGCTTTACAATCTAGTTACACCAAAACTTTCCAAAATCAAATGAACCCAATGACTTTTCAAGAGCCTAATCAACATGTTATAGCTACCAATCAAAATCCACAAGTAGCTCCTACTCAAGCATATCAAGTTCCTCCAATGCATAATCCTTCAATTCAAAATCCTCATCCTCATGTGCAAAATCCTCAAATGTATCAAAACCTGTATCCTCAAGCTTCTCAAATAGCTTTTCAAAATCCTCAAAATCAAAATTTTCAAAATCATCAACCGTATAATATGGAAGCTCCTCTTGCACCTCAAGTACCACATGTTGCTCCCCAAGCTCCTCAAATACATCAATTGCATTTTCAAAATCCTAATTATCCTGTTCAAGCAATACCTTATCAACAAAATCCTCAATTTCAAAATTTCCCACCACAAGTTAATCAAAATCCTCAAAATCAAAATGGTTTTGTGCGTGGCCCTCGTAGGTGTCCTTGGTGGGATTCGTTAGAGCACTTTTTGAGAGATTGTGAATTATTGAAGGTTGCTAAGGAGCAACGACTAGTAATAGACATAGACAAGAAAATCTGTGACTATCGATCTAGGCTACCTTTGCAAGGAAATTATGGTAAGGGAGGAATGAAAAAACATTATGAAAATATAACCATAATGGACGTAGGAACTAGAGGAGTGAAACTAGAAGCTCTTGATGAACAACAAGTAGAATCAAGTAAACCCACAACAAAGGAAGGTGATTTTTCCATAGAGGCTTTAGTAAGAGCACGGGATGAGATTAGGAGAATAACGGCTTGGGAGTCACCGATAGAAGATCAATCTCTTATTTCTCACATATCCAATGTAGAAGAAAAACGAAAAAGAGATGAAGCTGAGCCTAGTGAAAGAAGAGTGACTCGAAAACAAACCTCAGAGGGAATAGAAACAATCATAGAGCAAGGAGAAACATCACAATCCAAAGATTAAAAACTAGAATCAGAACCCAATGAACAAAAACAAGAGGAGAAACAAAAAGGGAAGAAGACAAAGCAAAGAAAAACAGAACCAAAGCCTTTAGATAAACAAGAACAATCAAAACAAACTGAAGACCAAACACGAGAACATGAACAAAAACAAGACCCTGAGCAAAAACAAAAGAAACCAAAGAGAAAACCTAAAGCCATCTTGATTTCAGAAATTGAGAGAAAAATAGATCCTATGGAGATTTTAGATGACATTTTGCTTAAGAGTCAAGTGACTATGTCTTTAGAACAAGTTTTCTCTATTGCAAAGCCTGTTTTTAAAGATAACTTTATCGGCCTAATTAAAAGGAAGAGGTTTCCGCTTAATCTAGATACTGAGATGCAAGATTCTCTAGATCAAGATCAAGCTATGAATGAAGCCTTAAACTTTGATGAATCTGATGAAGAGGACTTTGATGATGATGAAGTAAATGTTAATAAAAATTTCTTAGGACCTATTCAACCTGACCATGAAAATCATGAAAACAATCCTGAAAGTCACTTTAAAAGAACATTTTGGTCTAGAGGTACATCAAAGATGCATGTTAAAATAGGAAATGATAAGAACATTATCACTGTAAATGCATTAGTAGATTCCGGCTCTGAAATCAATGTGATTTCAAGAGAAGTCTATGATAAGTTTCGATGGCCCATAGATAAAGATTGTGGATGGCGTATGAGAACTGCAGATAATGGTGTAGGTACCCTGTACGGAGCTTGTGCTAGTGTGCCCATATCCATAGGAGGAATCACAGAAGAATTTCACTTTTTTATTCAAGATAATTGCTCCTATGAAGTTCTCTTAGGTCAACCCTTTATTTGTGAGAGTCGTATGGAAACTAAAGCCATGGATGATGGGTCTACCTATGCTAGATTCAAGTCTAAGGATGGAATGCAATCACTTCAAGTCATGACAGTAGGAGTGAATCATCCTAGGAATCGATTGTCAATTAGAAAGAAACCTATTGTTACTCACGGTCACGAGCATGCTTGTAGTGATTGTGCCCTCGATTCATGTTTGGAGCTACATATGATCAAAATTTCGGATAGAATCCATTGTTGAGCGGGACAACAGTGGATATTGGTTTGACATCTCGCATCCAACCAACATGTACAATAGTTTGTCACTTTGTTTTCCACATTCTAGATTAGATTTTCTTCATAAGAGTCAATTGTCCAAGTCTTTTATCCAAAAAAGCCAAAAAAATTATAAAAACAACAAAATCATGGAACATGATGAGAACATTGAGCATGTGATTGAGACATCTCATTGTTTCTCTACTCTTGAGGAGTTAGAGTTATGTCTTCAACAAAATTCTAATTCCCATATTATTCTTATTTCTTCCCTTGATGAGTATGCTCTAATCCAACAGTATGCTCTCAATGTTGACAAGTGCTCAAAATTTAACCAAACACATGATGCCTTAGTTGAAACAAAGTACAAAACTGTAGACAAAAAAATCAAACCCATAGCTCAACCATTACCTCAAGGAAGTAATGAAAAAATTATTGATGTGAAAAATGATCCAATTCTTCGGGATAAGAAAAACATAGGACATACATTCACGGATGAGACAATCAAACAGGTGAAAATTGGTAGAGATGATGACTTTCTTTTGCCAGCAGAGAGAGATAAATTTGAGAGAGTTATACGGAGCCATGGAAAAGCCTTTACTATGTATCCTCATGAGATTGGTTGTGTAGATCCTAAGCTAGTTGCACCCATGATAATCTTTACTATTCCACATATTCCATGGAATCTTCGCCCTATACCAGTTCCAAAGGCTCACTTACCTGAGCTAATGAAACTACTTAAGGAGAAGATAAACATGAGGATTTTAGAGCCATCTTTTGCACCTTACTCAAACAGATGGTTCACTGTGCCTAAAAAGAATGGGAAACTACGTTTTATTCAAGATCTCCAACCTGTCAATAAAGTCACCATAAGGAATGTAGGAACAGGACCCATTGTAGATGAGTTTGCTGAATCATTTTCAGGACATTCTATCTACTCAATGGGTGATTTATATTCGGGATATGACCAATTCCAATTAGCAATTGATAGTCGTGACATAAGCACAATGAAAACTCCTTTAGGCTTAGTGCAAATGTGTACTTTACCTCAAGGAGCGACTAATTCTGTGGCTCATATGATGAGTGCTATGAATATGGTCTTACATGACTTTATCCCTCATATAACTATGCCATTCATTGATGATATTCCAATTAAAGGGAGTGAGGAACGTGTAAAGGACATTACTTTAGATTCATCGGGATGTTGTAAATTTGTTCTTGACCATATCTCTGATTGTGAAAGAATATTTCAACGATTTGAAGAGGTAGGTCTCACATTTTCCATAGAGAAATCTGTTTTTGGTGTCAATGAGGTACTTATTGTTGGACATTTATGTGGCCATTATGGTCGAAAGCCATACCCACAAAAAGTTGATGCCATTAGCAAGATTTCTAAAACATGTAACAACGTGAGTGAGGTACGTAGATTTCTTGGTGCTTGCATCTTTTATGTTATTTGGATCCCTCACTTTGCTCATGTTGCTGATTGTCTTTATGACTTGTTGAGGAAGAAACAAAAATTTATTTGGACTGACAAACACACTCAAGCTATGCGTAAATTGAAGAAATTATTGCTTAAAGCTCCCATCCTTAAGCGTGTAGACTATTCTGCTAACAAACCTATTATATTGACTGTTGATACTAGTCCTATTGGTATAGGTTGGGTCATAAGTCAAGATGATAGTGAAGGGAATAGATATGCAATTAGGTTTGGTGCCAAAATTCTACATGAAACACAACGAAAATATCCACAAATCAAACGAGAACTATGGGGTATGGTAACAGCTTTGAAAACAGACAAAGAATATTTCATTGGTGCAAATGTCAAAGTTGAGACTGATTGTTTGCCTCTCATTGGAATGATAGCCAATTGTTCATCTCCTGATATAGCCATGCTTAGATGGATCTCATATATTAAGTTCATAAATCCTGAGTTAGTTCATATTTCAGGTAAGTCAAACTCAGTTGCTGATATGTTATCGAGAGCTAGATTTGATGATGATCTTGAAAGTGATCTAATAAAGAATGTGAACTTAATTGACTATGTTCCACATATATATGAGTATGAGCAATTTCATGAGTCTGAGTACGAAAATGAATGGAGAGACATAGGAAAGTATCTGAGTACACTACAACCATTACCTAACTGGACTACGAATAGATTCCGTAACATTAGGAAACGAGCTTATAACTTTTTCCTAAGTAATGGTTATCTTTGGAGACATGCTAAGGGTAAGGTTAAGAATCCACAATGAGTCCTAGGAAAACGAGGTCTTCAATTGCAAGTAATGAAGGAAATGCATGAGACATTATGGGCCGGTCATAAAGGATTTTTTGGAACATATGAAAAAATTAGAAGTACCTATTATTGGCTTAGGATGTATGTTGACATTAGTAGCTATGTTTCTACATGTTCTATTTGTCAACTTCATTCATCAGTCAAACATAGAGATCCGTTGCATCCTACTTATCCACCTTGTATTCACTACAAGTGGGTAGTAGATCTTGTAACTATGCCTAAAGGTATCGACAAAATGCGTTACATTGTACTTGCAAGAGAAGACTTAACTAATCATGTAGAGGGACGTGCACTACGATCTAAGACCACTTACAATGTTTGCAAATTCTTGCTTGAAGATGTCATAAGTCGCTTTGGGTACATAGAGAAAGTAGTTGCCGATCGTGGAGAGTTAAATGCGAGAGAAGCTAAAGAGTTCTTTGAGCGTCACGGTATTCGTTTGTCTCTCACTACTGCATATAACCCAGAGGCCAATGGTAAAATAGAGAGAGGGCATCCACCTATTTTGAAAGCCATATCTAAAGCATGTAATGGTGACATCAAACAATGGCCTAAATTCTTACCTTTTGCACTTTGGGCAGATAGAATGACATGCACACGTACTATTGGATATATGCCTGCTGAACTCATGTACTGTCAAAAACCATTGTTTCCAATTCAGTCTCATATTTCTGCATGGTCAAATTTGCCTTGGTCTGAAAACATGTCTACTGATGATTTTTTGAGTTTGCATATTAAACAGTTAGAACAAGGTAAATTAAGACTTGATGATGCTGTTGAAAAATTAAGAGAATCTAGAATGAAGAACAAGCATTATTTTGATAAAACTCATCGATTGCGTCCTAAGCCAATTGAAGTAGGAGATTGGGTGCTCATTTATGATAGTACATTTGACTCTCAATATGATGCACGCAAAAAGCTCACTCAACGGTGGTTTGGGCCATACATTGTATCAAAAGTCAACAACAATGGTACGTATGCTCTTTGTGAATTAAATGGTGTTGCACTAAAAACTTTGATTGCAGGTAAAAGGATAAAGCTATTCAAGAAACGTGATAATGACGAGTACATTTTGGATGAGGACATTGAAGAAGATGACAACAATGAGGCTGATTCATAAACAGGAGTATCCATGTTATTAAAAAAAAAAAAAGTATAAAAATATCATTAATTTTTTAAGTTCATGTTGCTTTGTTTTTTTCAAGTTCATTCTATTTTTTTTCCATGCTTGTTTCATGCATATTTGTTTCAGTCTTTGCATCGCATTGCATATCCACATCACTTGAGTCAAAAAAGGCAAATGATGATTTCTCTACTTGTGTAAAATTGTATCTTAAGTAGTAACTTATCTACTAAGGAATTGATTATAATCTAGGATTGTGGAAAGATAGGGCATGTAGATTTGGAGGTTTATTTTGGTGACATGACTTTCATATATAAACATGCATATGTATCCTATATCGAAAGCATAATTGTTGAAATCCTAGCTCCTGCTATTGCATGTTTCTACATCCTTACTCCATCTCACAGCACTTGTATCGGAGTTTAAACGACTATTCTCCGTCATCAAAAATGGTTGTACCTTGTATCGGGGTTTAACTTTTCCTCGTCAAAAAAAGAAAAAAAAAAAAAGCTACATGTTACCAAGAAGTTTACACTTTCTTCCACCCCAAAAAAGTGATCGTAACCATAAAGTTGCCAAATCATCATCATCATCGGAAAAAAAAAAAAAAAAAGAGCAAGCCAAAGGAGGATAAAGAGGCATAGTAGAATAAATCACGGGCTATATAAGCAGATTTATGCATTAGTGGAGTTTAGTTAGATTTCCTTGCATGTTATTAGAGAAAGAGCATATTCATATTTATGTAGGAAAGGAGTTGATCTAAAATAAGCTAAAGATGAAAGATGTCTCTTGAAAATCCTAAATCTTTGTTTATAATCATATTTAAGGTAGATTGCTTTATAAAAAAGGTACAAAATTTTCTTCAAGATGAGAGGAACTGATGCTTAAAACGACTCAATACAACCACTTCCACTTCATATTGATGCTTGTTTTTTTTCTTTCTTGTTGCCAATGTTGCTTGCTCATTTGCATATATGTTGCCTATTTGTTCATGCATATTCATGTTTCCTGTTTCAATTATTTCTTTCATGCAAATTTTGCTTCATGTCACGTTACCTACTTATTCATGCATATAATCAACTTTCCTTCCATGTTTCTTATGTTGCCTATAAAAGAATTTGATGCCTGGAACATTTTGTTTTTCACAGATGCTAGAGTGGCGCTTCCGGAGGAATCGCAGGTTTAGTGGGGGTGAATGTCGTCGAGATTTTCTCTCCTCTCTCACTTGTGAAGGCCTACAAAAAAAGCATATTTGGTGAAGGTAGCCAGAATTCCCCGAGAAATCCAGGATGCATCAAGGATGTCAAAGGAAGGTCACATACAAAGTTTCAAAGAAATCAAGAAAGTCCATGGTAGCGGTCAAAGTTGGTCAAAGCTGGTCAAAGTTGGGAAATTAGGGCAAAAATTTCATTGTCACCAAATTAGATGAAAATCCATATACTTGTAAAGATTGTCAAAGGCAGTCTATAGCCCAAATTTCAGCAGAAAATGGATTTGGTAGCACATTGATATGCTATGTTCATTTTGTAAAAATGTATTTTTTCTAGTTTGACCCTACAAATTCTTGTATAGAAATTTATGTTAGCCATATGGTTTGGCATGTATAAAGACCATATGTGGCTACATATTTGTATAAAGTTTCAAGGCTATCCGAGCTTCCTAGACACCTTAATGCCACCTTGCAAGCTTCCAAATGTAGTCAAACTTGTACAAGTTAGATTCAGATGGGAGTTTTTTCTGCATATTCGTGAAGGAGATCTTTGGAAACATAGTCCTACAATGTTTCATCTTCATCAAAGACTTTTTGGAGGGTCAAAGAGCACAAAGTCCAGTTTTCAAGGTCACCGCAGTTTTCTAGAATAAGAAAATTGAAGGCTTGAATGTCTGCCACATGTCAAAATATGATTGAACCATGTTGTACGGTCAAGATGAGCTCATATTCAAGGGTGGAGATGCACTAAAGCATAAAGGAAGGAGGATCCACGAAGTTTTTCCATAAAAGAAGACCTTTTTTACAATCAAAGATCAATAATGCAGCATTTCTCCAAAAATAGTGGCTTATCTTATCCGAATTGATGTCAGCACTGATCCGACGGTCCAGATCATCCCCAGATCCAATGGTGGAGAATGAGGGCGCCTAAATTTCACTCCTTTACACTAGATTTGATAGAAAGAACAATTCCAAGCCATTGATTTGATTAATCAAAGGTTGTAATCAAAAGTAGTGATCCTAGAGTTGAGAGTTGATTTCTCTAGATCCAAGGGCCCAAATTCATTCAAAAAACTATATAAACCCCCCTCCAAACTCCTAGAGCATCATTGTTAGGCATCCATAGGGCTCATGCTAGCTTACGGTTTCCTTGAGACGATCACCCTCGGTTGAGCGAGTGAGGATCCAAGGTGAGCTAGTATGAGTGTAGAACCTAGTTTCAAATTTAAGTTAGAACTCCAATCTAGGATAGGCTCTTGAAACCAGCATCTCTATCTTGACTCACCCTCGGTGGAGCGTGTGAGTGAGTTAGAGCTGATTTTAATGAGTCTTAGACTTCTTTAGTTAGACGTTACGAGCCTAGACAGACATAGGGTCACTGGAGTGGAACTCACCTTCTTACGTGTGACATTCGGTTGAACTGTCATGGTTTGAGGGTCGGAACCACCTTTGATCAGTAGACTGCTTAGCATGACGTACCACTACGATCTTTTACATGTAACTTAATTCAAATTATTTTAATTCATGTCACTTGTCACTTGTCTCTTGTCACCTCTCTCAGTCTCTTAAGTATTTTTACATGTCTTCTATTTCTTCTATGTGTGAGAAGGCTCCGCAGTATTGCGTTGAACCAGTGAGGATGTTTCTTTGAGCTTGTGAGTAAAATCCATCATCATAATTCACTTGCATGCATATAATCCATACAAATCCATACATATTTATTAGTTTTTGAAAGTGTATAAGAAGCTCCAATATTGGACCATTCTTCCTTTCGAAACTGATTTATGTGTAAGGATTCCATCTATTCTCGTCATGCATACATATCATCCAAAGAAGTCTATACATATGGATTAGAATTAGGAAGTGTTTAAGAAGCTCGTCCAATGGACCATTCTTCCTTCCAAATTTGATTCGTGTGTATGGTTCTCTTTCATTCTTATCATTCATGTCATCAATCTAACTTGCACACCTACATTCCCATTCCCATAATTATTTCAACATCTCTCTCTTCTCCATACTCAACATTAATTTCACCTTCACATCTTTAAACCTTCCAACATTCATTAGCTTCATACACCCTGTGTGTGCAACGACCGGACCCGATCCACCCAGATTGCGATCACCTCCACAACGGTGACTTCGGTGACTCGGATGACAAGGTATGCCAAGGTCTATGCCTTCGTCGCCACCTTAGTCATAAGCCTTGGAGAAAGCCTTCGGGGGCAGGGGGGATGCTCGCTTCGCTCGCACAAAAGGAACAAAGCTTTTTCCTCGAACTGGGCTGATACCAGTGAAGTATTTTGATGGCGATGCACCACAGTGTGCTCTCCTTCTCGAGAGCTCCACGACGATATGCTCAGAGTAGAAAATTGAGCTCCTAAGGCCGCACGCAGTACTCTGCACAAAGGCCGCAGAATACGCAGAAAACAGGGTACACACGAAGCACGAAGACAGACTTCTTTGGTCTTACAAATGCGGTCGAACTTATAGTCTGTGACTGACCAGGCCACTATATGTTTTATTAAAGAACATATACAAAGAAGTATCAGGTGGGCATTTGGCCTTTCACATGGACACTAATGGTAACAAAGTATACAACCGCAAAAGAAAATTTGAATAGAACCTTAGTGCCAACATCATCATTGATCTCAAAACATGACCTAAATAACCACAATTTTGACTCGGCTCAAATGGATAGTCCACTGGCCTACTAATGGAGTCACCAAAACACAATGAGATTTACCCTTATGAAAATCCTAGCGAACCTAGTTGGGAGTCAGAATATGCTAATGTCATGTACACGAATCCTAACTCTAGGCCCTAACCTAGATAGATGACACCCCTAGCACCTAGAGGGCCATGCGACAGATGCTAGGGAGATCACTTCATTCGTGATTTCCCTATACCTACACCTATGTAATCCCAATCAGTGACAATTCAAGGTTTTCGTCAAGATTGTGGGAAGGATCACCTCTTAGGATACTGTCCTAAGAACCCAAACAATGGGCCGAAGATCACTCCCATTAACTTTATTGGGTTAGTAGTAGATTCTATTGGAAGTGTGAATTCCACTACCCTAGTGCAAGTAGTCACTAGATCTCGGGCATTACAACAAAACCAAGGCTTAGGTCAGGAAAAAAGTTTAGAGGTTAGTGAGACTGAGATTCTAACTAAGAAAAGAACAAGATCATGGAAGGATAGCCATAAGAAAATGAAGAGATGATGGTCTAAGAAAATGAGCAAACTTGAAGAAGGCTTAAGAGAAACAAAAGCCAAGATAATTGAAATTGCATCTCAACTACACTCTCACACATCACCTACACCACCATCCTCGTCACCTTTTAATCCACCACCTTCTAATCCACCTCATATAACCCCAGCACCACCTAGAGTAGGATTATTCTTAGCACATTCCACTCCCAAGATCTACACATGATGCTTTAATCTTATCAAGCCAGAATCCAAGAAGGGCCAAATGTGATAGAACATGAAAAGTGTTACCCTAGGCGTGACCTAGAGATGGAATGAACCAAGCTTTGTGATAAGATGGTAGAATTGGCTCAAGCCATGTTTGAAGCCAATCGTCTCCTCAATTACTCTTGTTTAGCTAGGATTTAGTTGCATTTTGAGGGACTATTAGAAATATTGGAGAGGTTAATTGAAAAATCTGGAAAGGAAGTCACATCCTAGGGTATGAACAAGGCAAGTGAAAGAATGAGCATTCCTCCCAAGGAAGCTTATGTGCCTAATTCCATTGAACCAAACACCTCTTCTTCTATGAATCTATATTCCCAAGAATTTCTAAGACAAATTCAAGAAGAGAAATGGGAAAGAGAAATTGAAAATCCTCCTCATATCAAAATTGTGGATGACCTACATGATCAATTCCCACAAGATATTCCTTCAATTTATGGAGAACAAGAGGATGCGGAGTCAAGTGAATGATTAGACTTCAAGTCTAATTCCCTAAAAGAAAAGCCTCATTTTATAGGTCCATGGGAAGCAAAGTCTACATATATGAGAGCACCCACAATCATGATAAGGAACAAAGACTCAGTCATACCTAGGAATATAGAGGTAGTGAAGAACACTAAAGTGTAGTGCAATCTCACTTTTGAAGAGCTACTCAAGGTTAATCCAGAATCATGGAAACACGTAGCCAATCAAGTGCTTGAAGTAGCAAAAACCCATTCCCAAGTAGGATCACATAGAACAGTTCCAAAAATACCCTCGGATAAGATAGGAGACATGAGCGAGGGAGAAGAAGGAAACACCTATCTCCCTATTACTCATCAAGGTTACACAACCAAGGCTATTTTAGACTCAGCTGTAGGATTTGCAATTGATACCACTCAACAATTTCTACCACTCAAGCTCTAGCACTCAGGCCAATGAGAATGAAATTACAAATGGCCAATGGTCACATAGAGAGACCTTTGGGACTACTAGAAGGGATAACCCTCACTGCTTGTTGTGTAGAGCTTGAGCATACTTTTTCCATATGTGACTTCAGCAAAAACCAAGCCTATGAGATTGGGAAGACCATTCACGAGAGAGTTGCAAGTAGTGCGAGATTGCAGGATTGGGGAAACAATTCCTTGTATCTACAACACTTAGGTGTGACAACCAAAGTCAATCTCAAAGATTACTCTCATAGAGATGTGCCTCGCATCCATAGAGCCATGGATGGCAAAGATTCAGTGCATTCCATGGGATCAAGATCCTCTTAGATGCATGAAGACACTCACTTATGGATGTCTAAAGTTGCAATTGAAGAAGAGAAAAGAGAAAACTCTAGAGAGATAGGTGAGAAGGAAACTAATAGATCAATTAGAGACCAAACATATGCACGTGTAGTATTTCCCAATGAAGAGTTTGAACCTCATGGTTCGATGGAAATCTTAGCCACAATTGATGTAGTCATCAATGAAGAACAATAGACACCACATTGTGATGAAGATGGCTATGACATTTCAATCTTCACCATAGAACCAATCATGTGTGATTCCATTATCAAAGAATGCGAGCATAGTATGGAAGAAATTGAACAATTGAGTGACTCAGATCTAGCATCAATTATTATGGATCCTTTTTGTGCATTAGAAGAGCGATACATGTACATAGTAGAAGCTCACCCTCAAGGACAAGAAGAGATTATGAACGATGTGAGACTAACCACACAAGTAACCACCAAGACTGAAGGCAAGAAAAGGAAGAAGAGAGAACTCCCACTAAAAGAGAAAGAATCTTTATTTGAAGTTCCTAAAAATTTTAAGAAGTATGAGATAGAGGATAGGAAATTCATGATCAAAATTTCTAAACGCGAAGCACTCACAGGAGTGGTCTATGTTAACAAAGAGACAACTAAGAAAATCATTGTGACCATAGAAGAAGGTAAAGAATGATGTACGTACATAGGACATGATTTGACACAGGACGAGGAGCAAGAGTTGATAGTCTTGCTAAGAGAATATTAGAGATGTTTTTGCATGGAGTTATAAGGACTTAAAAAGAATAGACCCTCGCATATGCTCACATACGATCCCCATGCCCTCAGAAGCCAAACCGTCTAAGTAGAAGCCATACACATATAATGACAATTATGCTACTAAGATCAAGGAAGAGATAGATCTATTGGTAGAAGCTAGATTTATCTATGAAATTGAGCACATTGAGTGGGTGTCCCCCATTGTAGTGGTGCCCAAAAAGAATGGCGAGTTATATCTAGTGAACAAATCTTGCAATATTGGAAGATGGTTACTTTTACTAATGGATTATGAATTTGAAGTCCTATTCATGAAAGGTAGGACTCACCATAGGGCAAATCACCTTTCTAGACTAACTTCAAGAGAGTCTCCTCAAGGAGTATCAGATGACCTTCCTCATGATTACTTTTTCAATCTAGAAGTAGTGTCTCACTCGGCCAAACCTATAGTGCCTATTCTCACCTTTGGACCTAAACATCATGTACTAAGAGCTACAGATAAAGAAGTAGTGAGGTCTTAGAAATATCACATACTGGCAGGTAGCATGTATAAGCACACTGATCAAGGCATACTACCTTGCTGCATAGAAGAAGATGAGCATGCAAAATGGTTGCAAATAGCACACGCAGGTGTACTTTAACAACATCCCTCCAAACATCAAACCCTAAAAACACTGCAAAGATTAATTGTATATTGGCCAACAATGGAAGCAGATGTCCATAGGATGTGCAAGGAATGTTGAGTCTATGCTCTTAGGCCACTTGTGGAACATGCTACACTATATCAAGTGTCTCTAGTACCAGATTAGAGTGGACCATTGGTAATTTTTTTGAGGACAAAAACATTCCCTCAAGAAATGACATTGGCAAGACAATGGAGTTTAGAACAAGAAGCCCTAGATTATACTCTCATAGGTAATAATCTATACAGATGAGGAAGAGGATACTTAAGGTTGTGTGTCCATGAGAGTGAATACCTCAAGATCTTAGATACTGCTCACCAAGGTGTAGCATGAGGACACTTTGGAATAGATAGGGTGATCAAGGCAATATTTTTTGTAGATCTTTGGTGGCCAACTCTTGACATGGATGCACATACCTACATGAAGAGATGCAATGTTTGTCAGTGAACTTAGTAACCTATACGTAAAGATGAGATGTCACTAAAACCCATGATGGGTGGACATGCATTCTCTAAGTGGGGAATAGACTTTGTCGGTCCTATTAATCCCCCAGCTAAGAGTTCACATGTTGAATACATCATTGTGGCCATTGATTATCTGACTAAATGGGTGGAAGTGTAGCCAACAAGAAAGAACAATGCGTAGGCCACAACCAAGTTCCTATTTGAGAATGTATTTACAAGATATTGTTTGCCAATAGAATTGGTGAGTGATCGTGGCACCCACTTCTTGAATGAGATCATTGAATACTTGTTATGAGAATTCATGGTGGTTCACAAGAAGTGAGCTCCATATCATCCACAAGCCAATGGCCAGGCCGAAAGCACAAATAAGATACTTTGTAATGTTCTCACTAAATTGGTGAATAGTCAGTGTTCTAATTGGGACAAATAGTTACACCACGCTATGTGGGCATATTGAGTTGCCTATAAAACGGTGCTCCAACCCACACCCTTTTAGATGGTATTTGGCCAAAATGGAGTGCTACCATTAGACTTCTTGATACCTACATTGAGAGTAGCACAAGAGCATCAATGGACCGTCGATGAGCTCTCATCTAGAATCTTTGATCTTGAACAATTAGGTGAAACAAGATTAAGAGTAGTAGCAGGAATTTATGAATCCAAGAAAAGACAAAATGCATATTTCAATGCCCATGTGAAGGATAAAGTCTTGAAAGTAGGAGATTTAGTCTTGGTATACACCTTGAAGCAACATGCGAGGAAATTAAAGAAGCATGGCTATGGAACCATGATTATTAGTAGGATCTCCACAAGTGGTTACATCAGTGGATGTAGAGTCAAACTATATCAAGCACCCCTCATAGAGGAAATGCTAAACCAACTCAACAGTACCAAGAAAAGTAAAGAAGAGGAAAAATGAGTTCAAGAAGAAGCATAGGCAGAAGCCTTAGAACGCATCCAACAAATGATGTTGAGAAGACAGGGTAGAGATCACCCTAGGTTAGATACTCATGATGCTCAAAGATATCACATGGCCATGTGCCAAGTATCAGGTGTAAGTTCCCCTAGAATAGTTGATCGACGTCCTTCTGTGAGCACAGAGGTAGGTCAAGGAAAGAGTGAAAGGACTGTAAGATCCTTGATCGACTGAGGTGTAGCCACTAGCACAGTTTGGCTTTCTTACTATCAAGAATTGCAATTAAAAGTCAATCCTATAGAAGCATATCTCATAGGATTAGAGGTGTGGAAACCCCTTGCATGAGTGAGGTGGTGATTCCCATCTACATTTGGATATTCTTATGATAGTCAAAGTGCTAGTGTGTCAAGACAAGGGTGTCACCAAACCTCTTGTCTTGGGTCAAGATAGATCTATGATCATGCAGTCGAACTGAACCTAAGAAGTGTACTTCTTCAGGTCTGGGTAAATCAAGATCGCATCTTAGTTGAGTTAGAACATCAAGCACTCAAGGGATTAGAAGAGGCGCCCACTCCTGGTCCTTCTAGAAACACACATGATGATAAAGATACTATTATTATCCAAACTACTATGGTTGAAAAGAAGATCACTCATGGAGGAGTCATAGAAGCAAAAATGGAACTCCCTTATTTTCCAACGACAACAGGAGTGAAGCAGATTTGGATACTCAAGGGTGAAAAGCTCTCTGCTATGATGATAGAACCCCAAAGATGCAATAGACAAACTACTCAATCAAAGACTACAATGAAGGAGTATGCCAAGAATCAACCAATCTTAACTATTTCTATTTGGATTCCCAAGCGGTTGATGAAGGTTGACCCCAATACACAACAACTTTGGGTGCCAAAGACTTGCTTACTAGCTCAAATAGCTGTACATAGGCTTATAAACTCGAATCACCACTCACAAATACTCACATCATACACTTCATGGCAAACATCAGCAATCAACACCTCCATACCTGAAATCACACCTAGGATTTTCTAGGAATGGGTACCCAAAGATTCCCAAATCCAAGAAGACATATTTCAGAAACATGTAAAGATCATCACAACCAAAAGATGCAATCACACAAAGAAAATTTGGAGAGTTAAACCAAGTAATAAACCTCCTGATCTAACCATGTAAACTACTATGCACATGAATAGATGTATTTGACTATAGTGCACAACCAGAGTATGCATATAGAACATTACTAACTTCGTAGATCTCACTCACACAGACACAATACACCAATTCGACTAACCTCTAGCCTCAAAGAACAACATGTTGGTATTGTAGAGGAAACATGATATCATGTTTCCTATGCAATGCTAATATGATTTTCTTCTTCCAACAGATACACAATCTTTAGAAATTACCAACAATATCATGGCTGAAGTAATAGGAACCACCTCACAAGCAGGCACAAGTTTGTAGGTTGTCGATATAGCATTAGGGCAAAACATGACCCAAAAAAGAGTCGTGTAAGGATTTCAATTAGTTGTGCTTAATCTGAATTAAAGTTGTCAAATCATTTAAAAAATTCCGTGTAAGCTCATCTAAAACGTATCTTATGCAAATTTTGAAGAGAGAGAAACTCGTGTGATAATCATGAAAAGTTTGTGTGATATCTTATGCCTCGAAGTTTGTGCTCATCGGATGTTCATCAAAATTCAAATTTTCCTCTTGTTCACGGACTTATATAATGCGTGTTTATGACGTTTTGCACTTTTTTACTCTACTATCCATAGCATGCATGTTTCTCTCTTTCACATAATTTTAAACACTTTTGCATCACTCTTCATAGTAGACCATGGAGAATCTCAACCCAAACTCTTTCACTAAGCTTTCAACCAGCAGAAATCCTTGTGATAAGTTCCATATCAACATTTAAGTTATTCATGAGTATGCAACGACAAGAAAGGTATTCTAAAGGACTCTTCAACCTTATGAAGTGGATGGATTGCAGAAAGAAGGCAAAAAACATATCGACATATGGGCAGATGGATCTGTTTATCCAATTGATCCACAAACTGGAAGGCATCCCCCTTTTCATAATCTTCATGATCTGATTAGATTTGTAGGAGATGGTAAGGATGGTTTACGAGACTATTACTCAAGGCTCTGGGAGATTTCAAGGAATTATGTACAATACATAAACTATTTACAAAGCACACTACATCCGAGGGATTTACATATGAGTGAGTCAGATTATAAATTATCCACTTTAACTTCTTAGTTAGAATCTTTCAGCAAAATGAAAGAAACTCCTATAGGTTTGAGAATGCGATCAAAACGAGTAGCACCTTTTCTAGTTCGACTGAAAAATATGGCCAAAAGAAGAAAAGAATGAAAATTGTGAGAGATCATGTGACAAATGTGTTAGGTTTCAATATATTGAAGAGTTTTGAGTGCGTACATTTTTGTAATGAAATTATGAGTCAAAATGATGTTTTAAGACTATTGAAACTAAAAGAAAATACATGCTTGAAACGCTTTGTTTTCCAAAAACTCATGACCGATATCAATTTGTTGCTAGAACCATCTCAAATTCAGGAGATTTGTGATGGTGTTGGAGTGAGTAGGAAAGGTTATAGAGCAATTTCAAAAGTTTGGTGTGATTTTTTAAAATTTAACAAAATTAAAAGCTTTGAATTGCCTAGACCCCATCATGTAGGAAAGTTTCAGCTCTGTTTGAATAAGAAGATCACATCAATATTTGGTGAATATAAACATATTCACCATAACATGCCTTACAAAGTAGGAAAACAAAAGTTACATTTCACTTACAATGCATTTAACAATTATGGATAGATATAATAAGACTTCAAATATACATGGTACAGTTCTATAATATAAAAGAACATGAATTTTTCGGTGTGTTGAAATTTGTAATCAAACTTGATGAAGCTGAACTTAAAAAACATCAAAAGATGGAGAGAATAAACATTGCACTGATGAACAGAGCATTGGACTATAGCCTTGGGAAATTCGATAATCCATCTCTCAAAGTACAATCAGAAATGGAGTTATGGTGGGTTGGTTGTGATCAAGTTCCGTCTGAGAGCCATAAAACGCTTAAATGGTTATTCTCATAGATCAACATTCCAAATGTTGTTTAGAGGCATCATGCAGGAGAATTGTTGAATGTCAAAGACTATGGAAACTTTAAAGTTGAGTGGCATTTGATTGGAGACCTAAAGACGCTCAAATGTATGTTTGGTATAAGTGGGGAAGCAAATTCTAAGTACCCTTGCTTGTACTGCATGCAAAGTCCAGGCACAAGAGGATGGATTGCTAGAGCTGAGGCTAAGGAGGCTCCTTCCAGAGAAAATGTTATTCTTCATAACTACTCATCTTCTTCCATGATTTGGGATTCCATACTTCCAATAGCATTGAAAAATGTAGACATATGTACACTACATGCAGAGTTAAGGATCATTGACAAGTTGGTCCGTCTCCACTTGGATTATGCATATTCTATCAAGCCTACAACTCTTGCACATGAGTGCATAAAAAAAATATGAATCTCTACTTTCAGAAATGGGATTTCATGGTGGTGATGTTCATCTAAGAAAAGATCCAAAGCTTTCACAAAATGCAGGTAATGTACTATAGGATGTCTCAATGGGAGGTGCAAAAGCAAGGGTCTTCAGCAACCATGATGACAGAAAACTAAATGCCATGTGGAATTGCTGGAAAACTATTTGTGAGTTCACAACTTATGTAAAAATCAAACCAAAAGTAGCAAAAAAGAGAATGGAGGTGTGGATCAAACTAGATAAGATCATGAGGTAGCAGGTAACATCAAATAGCTATGTGACAGGTTTCAGAAAGGCGACCGTAGAGCTTATAGAAACCATCATAGAGGCATGGAGTGCCAAAGACATAACATACTACTTGGTGAGTTTTAGAGATAATTTACTCAATTTATTTTTCTTTAATTGAAATAAACATCTGATGAAACTCTTCTGTTCTTCTCAGGCATATTCTTCTTGTGCATGGTGCATTCTTTGGAAAAAAGGACACACTTTGCATATGGAACACCCAACGCATGGAAAAGTCTCATTATCAAGCAAGGACAAGCTTCTTTAGGTGCACAAGGAAAGGAGGAGTAACAAAAACTAATGCCTTCAAAGAGCTTTTTGATTGGTTCTTTAGAAGACAATTACAAAGGAGCTCATGCCAAATATTGTCATCAAAAGATTAGGACTATCACCAGACAAAAACATTATGGATCAATATCACAAAATGAAAAAAGTTACATTCCAAAGGAAGCCTTAATATTTGCAATGTCTTTTATTTCTTTGAGAAATAAACATGTCTATGTATGTACATTTCATGATCTAATAAGCTTTGAAAAGAAATATGTCTATGTATGTACATCTTTTTTGAGTCTTCTAAATGAGCTTGAATTTGGAGAATCTGCCTTCAAAGAGCTTTTTGATTGATTCTTGAGAAGACAATTACAAAAGAGTTCATGCAAAAATTATCACCATATAAATAGTACTTTCACCAGGGAAAAACAAATCATGGATCAATAAGGATTAATATTAGGACATGGATCAATTACACAAAAAAAGGTTACATGCTTCATATTTGCAATATCTTATATCCCTTTAGGCAATGAATATGTGTATCTATGTACATTTCATGAGTAAAGATTTGAAATGAAATATATTTAATCCTTCTTGAGTCTTTTGAATGAGCTTCGCTCTGGAAAATCTCCTCTGTATCTGAGGTACTCTTTTCTCCTATAGCCAACAATACTTTTAACATCTGACACTGCCCCAGCCATTGCATAGCTTGAGTAACAAAGGAAGTAGCCTGCCCTTGAAGCATTGAATCATGGGGCATATCCGAAAATTCTAAATGCAGTTGTTCTTTCAAGTAGAAAAACTATGTATGCATTAAATGGTATTGAAGTAAAACCCATGTATCTTGAAAGAGTCCTCAAAGAGAATAATGCAAAATCTAGCTCTTCACTATAGTGCTTATGAATAATACGCAATAATTTTGGATTCAATTTTGGAAGATAGCGGATCACTGCCTTTGTCTTTCCTTTCTCCTCTATGGCTTTCCTTGTTCCCTTCCCCCTGCCAAGGTAGTTGTCTTCATCCAATATAGATAACTCTAAAAAAAATCAAAAACCTTGGTCAGAAGAAGTCCAAGGAAACTTTTAAAGTCATAGAAATAACTGGAAACACAAGCAGAAGCAAAGCATGAGACACGATCGATTCAGGCGATTAGGATCATTAGAGAATATCGGATGGCCCTAATCACTTGCATCGATCGTGTTTGATTATTCACCCTACACTTTATAGAAACATATAACTAATGTTGAAAATAGTATTTTTACACACAATAAGATGTTAATTATCAATGTTGCATGCAAGTCATAGACACGACTGGTTCAAGCGATAAGACTCATCGAATATTCTCCGATGATCCTAATCGCTTGAATCGGTTGCCTCTTACAAACCTTTATTTTGCATATCTTGATCTCATCTTTCTCCTCAATGACCTCTTTTGAGTCAATAGATATGGTTCCTTTGTTCTCAACAACATCCAAATATGAATAGCCACACCCCGATGAGTATATACCAAGATCCTTCTAATGCTAATCAAAGTCTTCATCAGCAAGTGTTGGCTTCTTTGCAATAGCTCTTTCAAAGCAGCTTGAAAGAGCTTATGATGAATCTTGGAATTCTTCATTTGACAATGCTAAATCTAGATGCAGAAATTCTTCTTTTCTTTCTCCCTTCTCATTGATAAATCTCCTTATAGCTTCCTGTGACTCAGCTATAGCAACAAGGCAATAGTCTTCCCTTAGGTTAAAGAGCTTCTGAATGTAATAGAGTGGAATAAATTCCTTTCCAGAGATTAAATAAAATGGTAGATTTAGGAGAAGAAGGGACTTCTCAGAAACTTTCACATCTTCAGTTGGCTCCCTTATAGCAGTCTTTGCTTTAAAAGCAGCCACATCAAAATTCTTGACCTGCTCTTCTTCTGCTTGGAGATTGATTTCTTCAACAATCTCCATTGTCACAAGGACGGAGATAAGGAAGAGAGCTCACACACACACTCTCACAATCAAAGAGAAGCACACACTCAGATTGAGGCAAGGAAGAATGATCTTCTTCTTCTTCTTCTTCTATTACATAAAAAGGAATGTACAAGAATGACCTAAAAAACAAGAATACAACAAGTGCAGTATATAAAGCTCAGTACATAAGGAAAAACCTAATGTCCGCAAATGAGTGAGCTGGCAAGGAACAAATGTGCCATCACTTTCGGTAGATAAATCTAATAAAGCTCAATGAAGTATCCCTGACATATACCAGTGTGACCACTATACATGTCAGAGAAATGAAAAATTGATACGTGTCATCCTGGATCATTAAATTTTGAGCTTGATATCTCAACACTCCCCCTCAAGCTCAATGCCATGTCCTCTAATCCAAGCATCTTCTGAAACTTCTTTAGCTTCTCTGCTCCAAGTTCCTTAGTGAAAATATCAACAATCTGCTCATTTGTTCTCACATAAACAAGATCAATATCACCTGCTAATACCTTCTCTCTGATGAAGTGATAATGTACCTCGATATGCTTTGTTCTAGCATGAAAAACAGGGTTCCATGCTAACTGTATATTGCTAAGGTTATCACAATAGATAGTGATAGGCTTTTGCACTTCCACACCTAAATCTGCAAGTAGCATCTCCGGCCATGATGCTTCACATGTTGCCATTGCAGCACCTCTATGCTTAGCCTTTGTACTCAACAAAGCAATAGCAGGTTGCTTCTTGTTGCTCCATGTAATAGCTGCACTCCCAAGTGAGAATAGAAAGCCACTAGTAGATCTTCTATCTGGAATGCTACCAGCCCAATCTACATCGGTGTATCCATGAAGCTGCAAATCTACACCAGCTTCATAAAACAATGCATAATCCAAAGTAGCACTCACATAACGTAGAGTGCACCTTAGAGCATCCAAATGTGGCTTCTTGAGAACCTGCATAAACTGACTTTCAAGTCCAACATCATAGCTTAAATCAGGCCTTGTAATTGTGAGATACATAAGACTTCCCACAATTTTCCTGTACATAGTAGCATTTTCCAATGCTTCACTACCAACTTCAAATTCTGATCTAATCGCATAGAAATTGGCTTACAACCAAACATATCATACTTTTGTAGCATACTCAAGGCATATTGCCTTTGCGACATCCATATACCTATTTCTGTATGTATAAACTCAATGCCCAAGAAGTAGCATAGTACACCAAGATCTTTCATGTCAAATTCCTGCATAAGAAGTTGTTTTACCTCTTTGATGCCTTCTTCATTATCACCACCTACAATCAAGTCATCAACATAGATAGCCACAATTGTGATGCCATCATCACCCTTCCTTGAATATAGTGAATGAACTGCATCACACATGATAAACCCAATGGTGGTTAAGTAATCTGCAATCCTCGCATGCCATGCATGAGGATCTTGCTTTAGCCCATACAAAGCCTTTTGCAACCTGCAAACAAATTTAGGATCCTTTGAAACTTCATATCCTTGTGTCTGGTCCATGTATACTTCTTCTTGTAACTCACCATATAAGAAAGCATTCTTCACATCCATCTGATGCAAAGTCCATCCTTTTGTTGTAGTTAATGCAACAAGTGTTTTGACAATAGACATTTTAGTTATAGGGCTGAATGTTTCCTCATAATCAATGCCATATCCTTTTGCTACAAATCGTGCTTTGTACCTGCTTATGCTACCATTAGTGTTGTGCTTTACCATGTAAACCCACTTACAACCTATGGATTTCTTCCCTTGCAGCAATGGGAATAGCTTCCATGTATCATTTCCATAAAGCCCAGTCATCTCCTCATCCATAGCTTTTTCCCAATCTGCATTTCTAATTGCATCTTCAAAACAAGAGGGCTTAGCATCTTGTATTATCTTTGTCATGTAGGCACAATGACGAGCCATATAGCTATCATACGTGAATCGTTGTACTGAATTTCCCATCCTCCGAGATATTTTTGGTCCCAGATCACTTCTGCTTGTATCATATGCATGTGCTTTTCTTACTCCTAGAGTCTTCAGAGGGAAATCCCAGTTCCTCATCAAGACTCTTTTCTGAACTGCTTGAATCTCCATGAATGTCTTCAAAACCCGCATATGTTTTAGTACCAGTAGAAAGCTTTTCTTTACCTTTCTTGGATGTATTTGATGAATTTGCTAGATTGAAATTTCCATGCAATCTTCCACTCCATGGATTTGAGTTGGAACTATTGCTTGGTGATGCATCCGGTCCACTCAAAACTTGAGATTCTGTAGTTGATTTTTCAGCATCTTCTTTGTGATTTAGTTCAAGATTTAGCTCTTCTTTGGCATCTGCATAGAAGCATGAAATTTCATCAAATACCACATCTCTGCTCACCTTCACCTGTCGTGTGAGTGGGTTATAACATTTATATTCCTTTCGGTCAAGGGAGTATCCAATGAAGAAACATTTTTTTTTCTTTTGGATCAAGCTTCATCCTCATCTCATCTGGAACATGTACATATGCAATACAATAAAACACTTTCATATGTGATAAGTTTGGCTTTTTACCTGTGAACTTTTCTTCACGTGTAACTTGATGTACAACAGCATTTGGAGTTCTGTTCATAATGTATATAGCCATATGCATAGCCTCTTCCCAATAACAATGAGGCATATTCTTCTCAGCCATCAAGGCTCTTGTTATTTTTGCAATATGTCTGTTTTTGTGTTCAACAATGCCATTGTATTGTGGTGTGTACCTACATGAAAACTCACATCGAATTACATGACTTTTAAGAAAGTTGTTGAACTCATTTGACATGTATTCACCTCCTCCATCAGATCTTAATGTTTGATTATACTTCGCTGTCTGCTTTTCCACCATACTTTTAAAATTCTAGAAGTGATTGAATGCCTCACTCTTCTCTTTCATGAAATATACCCACACTTTCTGTGTATGGACATCAATGAAAGTAACATAAAACCTGCAACCACCCATAGATGTGGTCTTTTCAGGACCCCAAACATCTATATGTACTATTTCTAGCACATCCTCACTAACATGCTCGTCATGTGGAAACGATTTGTTGGTGCAGACCAATCACCAATTGAAGATTTGAAGACAAAGAATGGAGATTAGAACAATTCTTGAAGCAAAGAAGGTGGACACATTCACAGGATGAATGATTTGTACACATATGTACATTAGTGAAGACATAGATCACTTAGAGTTTTGAATAGTCATAAACTTGTACATATTTGCCTATAAATACTTTGGAAAAATGTCGGGGCAAGAGAGAAGACAAGGAGAGACTATGTATGAGCATAGGAATAGAGAAATGAGATGTAGTAAGTGTCATTAGACACATGAGAAGTGAGTTGAAGTCTCTCTCTCATTCAGTTGTATTCTTCTTCAAAAATGACAGAATTTTTGCGCCCGAAGTTTCTGAGTTTTCTCCTTGTGTAGTAAATCTTTTGTGAATTCCTTTTGGAGATGTCTAAGTCCATAGTTAATCAATCTATGGCTAGAGTTTGAGAGTCTAATTGTGATCAGGCTAAGAGAATTGTGTGTAGGAACATTTACATGTGAGAAAGTACTGGTTCCTGAAACAGGCGCAAATTTCGATCTTAATGATTTGATCATTTCTCACTCCACAATTTAAAGTTTTGTGCAAGTAAGCACTTAATCTTGAAGTTGTAAGGTAAGCTACTCGTGGCTAAAAGCATTTGCTTAAACGGGTTCTATACTGAGAGAATTAAAGTTAAGAAGTTAAGGGTGTCCAAATCGACTTCTCAGAAGTGCAGATTTAGACATAGCTGACTTGGTAAGTAGATTTCTCAAGATCTACTGAATCTTTTGGAGTGATTTGACTTGGAGAAGGTGCGCAATCTTTAGGCGACATCGTGTGCAAAGTTTCATAAAAAAACTTTACACATTTACTCAGTCAATGAGCAAGATTTATGCAGCAGACTTTCTGAGTAATTTCCTCCTTCACAGTTTAGTCAAGAAATTGATATTTGGTCGTTGATCTCTTAAATTGGTGAAGGTTTTGACTTACTCTTGATATAGAGGTGTTCTAAATTCAAGATTAGGTTGTTCTTTTGGAGATTAACACTCTCCATCAGTGATATCAGAGCAGGAAGCATCAGAATTGAAGAAAAGGAGGATCCCGACTGCTGCAGCTACAAAGAATTTGACATCTGAAGATTCAAAGGGTGAAAGCTTGCAAGGAAAGCTTGAGAAGGAGATCATACGACATCAAGGAAGTCAAAAGGAGTATCATTCGAAGTAAAGGTAACCTTATAGTTTATAAAGGTTAAAGAATTCAATATACAGGTGAAGGAAGGATGGGAGATTCTCTTCAAATAGAGAAGTTGGATAGAGAAAACTATCCTGCATGGTCAATGAGGATGGAAGCTCATCTAATGAGCAAAGATTTGATAGCTTGCATTACAGGTGAAGAAGAAAAACCACAATTCAGAGATCCTAGTGTTCCAACTAGGGAAGAATTAACAGATTTGAAGAGTTGGATGAAGAAAGATGCTCAAGCTAGGAGTATCATTTATATGGCAGTCAATGATTACTTGCTACCTCACATTAGAGGTCTTTAAAGTGCAAGTGATATATGGAATGCTTTGGAAGAGCATTTCCAAAACACCACAAAGTCAAGGAAGGCATCTTTATGGGCAGAATTTACAACCTTCAAGAAGAAGGCCTCTCAATCCATTTCAGACTATGTAACAAGGATGAAAGACATTGCAGATGCATTAGGAGCTGTTGATGAAGATATTGAGGAGGATAAATTGGTAAGGCAAATCCTTACAGGTTTGAGAGGTGATGACAAATGGAAGCCATTCATTTTGTCTACAGAATTATCACTTGATCATTTCACTCCTGATTTAAATCAGTTGCTAGGTCATATGCTAACATTTGAGCAGGATGTTAAAGGAGACGGTGACAAAAGTACAGGTCATGCAATGTACTCAAAGGACAAGAAGAAAGTTAACAAAGGAAAGCAACAATCAGGTGAAGATGAAGGTACAACTAGTCAAGCCAACTTCCTAAGAGGTAGAGGAGGTGGCAAAGGTAGAGGAAGAGGCAGGAACAACAAAGATGGAGCCAAAGCATGCTGGATTTGTGGTAAGACAAATCATTTAGCTAATGATTGTTGGCATAATAATCAAAGTAATGGAGGATACAATCAAAACTATAATTCGAGAGGAAGAGGTGGCAGGAATCAAAGAGGTAATTTCAGAGGCAGAGGTAGTAGGGGTTACTTTGGAAGAAATGCAGGTAGAGGTTTCCAAAGTCAACAATATAACAATACCTACTACAATTATGCTTCAGATCAAAAGGAAGATTCAACATTGATAATGAATGCAACTTGTGAAAGGCAGAGTGAAGATCAAAGAATCTTCTACATTGATTCAGGGTGTAGCAATCACCTGAGTGGTAATATAGCCTTGATGACTGATTTGGAGAATAAAGGTATCTAATCATGTTGTTCAAACAGGTGACAACACAAAGCACAATGTGAAGTCAATTGGATCAGTGAAGGCCAAGGATGGTAGCACCTTATTGAGTAAGGTCTTGTATGTTCCTACAATTCCTAAGAATTTGATAAGTGTAGGACAAATTGTGGAAAAAGGTTATGAAGTAAGGTTCACTAATGAAGGAGTGTTTGTGGAAGACCCTAGCAATGGGTATAAACAAATTGTTTCAGGGAAGAAAGAAGGAAGATTGTTCACATTGAAGATTCAAGGTAATGTTGGTCATGCGTTGTTCACCTATGGAGGACATAAGATCTCTGAGTTAGATCTTTGGCACAAGAGACTTGGACATTTCAATGAAAGAGGTATTAAAGACATGATTAATAATGGTTCAGTGCTTGGATTGCCTAATGTTGCAGGTCAACATATGACATACAGATATGAGGCATGTCAATTTGGTAAGGCTCATAAGCAACCCTATTCTAAGCATGGGTTTATGTATTCAGAGAAACTTGAGTTGGTACACACAGATGTGTGGGGACCATCAAAAGACTTCAGTATCAATGGCTCAAGGTATTATGTGATTTATGTTGATGATGCTACCAGATGGATCACTATCTATGTGATCAAAGATAAGTCAGAAGTATTCAATACTTTCAAACATTATCATATGTATGCAGAGAGAATTACAGGACATAAATTGAAGAGATTAAGGTCAGATGGAGGGGGAGAGTATTTTTCTAATGAGTTCAGTGATTATTTGTGGAATGCAGGTATAAAAAGAGAGGTTACTTGCAGGTACTCTCCTCAACAAAATGGTGTAGCAGAAAGGAGGAATAGGACTCTTGTTGAGTTTGCAAGGTCCATGATGAAGGAGAAAAATTGCCCAAATTATTTGTGGGATGAGGCTGTAAACACAGCTACTTATTTGGTCAATAGGCTACCTTGTAAAGCTTTGCAGGGAATGACACCTTATGAGGCATGGTGGGGTAAGAGACCTACACTAGACCATTGCAAAGTATTTGGATGTTTGGCCTATGCATATGTGCCATCACAATTAAGGCACAAATTGGAACCTAAAGCTGAAAAATATGTGTTTATTGGTTATGATGATAAGAAGATGGGATACAGGTTGTGGAATCCATCCACAAAACATTTTCTTGTATCAAAAGATGTTACATTTGATGAGCAAGGTACTTGGTATGCAGGTACTATCAATATTAATACAGATGATGAAGAAATTGTGAGCCAAAGGAAAGGTAAATCAAAGGTTCAGATATTTGATGAGCAAGAGAATAATGAAGTGCAGGTTGAAGTGGAAGAAACACCAAGATTTGATCCTGAATATGAAGAACCAGAAACCTCAAGAAGTGGAGAACTTAGGAGGTCTACAAGGAACAAATGGCAACCTACAAGGTATAGCTATGATACTTCATTTTTGGCTACCAAAGATTATGCTTACATGATTAAAGCAGATGAAGACCCTTCTACATATGAAGAGGCAAAAGGTAAGGAAAATTGGGAGAAAGCTATGCAGGAAGAATATGATGCATTGATGGAGAATCAAACATGGGATTTGGTTCCAAAGCCAAATAGTCAGAAGATCATTGGATGTAAGTGGGTTTATAAGACAAAAAGATTTGCAGATGGAAGTGTGTCTAGGTACAAAGCTAGACTTGTTGTCAAAGGGTTTGCTCAGACATATGGTGTTGACTATGATGAGACTTATAGTCCTGTGGCAAAGATGACAACCATCAAGACACTTATAGCAATTGCTGCATGCAAAGGTTGGAAATTGTGTCAATTAGATGTGAAGAATGCTTTTTTGAATGGTTACATTTCAGATGAAGTTTTCATGGAGCAACCTCAAGGATTCAGAGATGGAAGATATCCAGATTATGTGTGTAAGCTCAAGAGAGCTTTATATGGCTTGAAGCAGGCCCCAAGGGCATGGAACTATAGACTTGTAAAGTTCCTAAAAGAACTTGGATTTCAAGTATCAAAAGTAGATAGTAGCTTGCTTGTCAAAGCAAGTGATGATGGGTTTATTTACATGTGCATATATGTTGATGATATCATACTTACAGGTATAGATGAGAAAGGCATTCAAAGCTTAAAGAAGCAAATGGAGAAAGAGTTCAAAATCAGTGATTTGGGAGACTTGTCATACTTCTTGGGCATGGAGATTTCATACACTCAACATGGAGTGTATGTGACTCAAGAAAGGTATTTGAGAAACTTGTTAATCAAGTTTAAAATGGATGATTGCAGGGTAGCACCTACTCCAATGGAGGTGAATCACAAATTAAGCAGATTTGGAGGTGAAGAGTTCAAGGACATGAAGCAATATCAGAGTTTGGTTGGTAGTCTTATTTATGCTACATTAACTAGACCTGATTTATCATATTCAGTTGGGGTTTTGTCTCAATTCATGCATTGTCCTAGGAAAGAGCATTGGATTGCAGGTCAAAGAGTGTTGAGGTACATTAAGGGTACACTCAAAGAAGGTTTGTATTATGGTTTTACATCAGACACAAATATCAAGATCTATAGTGATGTAGATTGGGCAGGTAATCCAGATGATAGAAGGTCAACCTATGGATACATGTGTTATGTGGGAGATAAGTTAATCTCCTGGTGCTCAAAGAAGCAACATACAGTTGCTTTGTCATCTACAGAAGCAGAGTACAAAGGCATGGGTGAAGCTGCAAAAGAAGTGATATGGCTTAAGACTCTAATGAAGAGTTTTGACACTATACAGAACATACCTATCATTTATGGTGATAACATGAGTTCATTATATCTAGCTGCTAATCCTGTTTTTCATGCCAGGACCAAACACATTGAGATACAGTATCACTTTCTAAGAGAGAAGGTGATGGATAAGGAGATTGAAGTCATACATACTTCAACAAAAGATCAGATAGCTGATATGCTTACAAAGAGCTTGGATGGACCAAAGTTACAGAAGTTTAAAGACATGGCAGACATAAAGAAGGTTAGAGAAACCTCAATTGATGATTGAGGGGGAGCTGTTGGTGCAGACCAATCACCAATTGAAGATTTGAAGACAAAGAATGGAGATTAGAACAATTCTTGAAGCAAAGAAGGTGGACACATTCACAAGATGAATGATTTGTACACATATGTACATTAGTGAAGACATAGATCACTTAGAGTTTTGAATAGTCATAAACTTGTACATATTTGCCTATAAATACTTTGGAAAAATGTCGGGGCAAGAGAGAAGAAAAGGAGAGACTATGTATGAGCATAGGAATAGAGAAATGAGATGTAGTAAGTGTCATTAGACACATGAGAAGTGAGTTGAAGTCTCTCTCTCATTCAGTTGTAGTCTTCTTCAGAAATGACAGAATTTTTGCGCCCGAAGTTTCTGAGTTTTCTCCTTGTGTAGTAAATCTTTTGTGAATTCCTTTTGGAGATGTCTAAGTCCATAGTTAATCAATCTATGGCTAGAGTTTGAGAGTCTAATTGTGATCAGGCTAAGAGAATTGTGTGTAGGAACATTTACATGTGAGAAAGTACTCACTGGTTCCTGAAACAGGCGCAAATTTTGATCTTAATGATTTGATCATTTCTCACTCCACAGTTTAAAGTTTTGTGCAAGTAAGCACTTAATCTTTAAGTTGGAAGGTAAGCTACTCATGGCTAAAAGCATTTGCTTAAACGGGTTCTATACTGAGAGAATTAAAGTTAAGAAGTTAAGGGTGTCCAAATCGACTTCTCAGAAGTGCAGATTTAGACATAGCTGACTTGGTAAGTAGATTTCTCAAGATCTACTGAATCTTTTGGAGTGATTTGACTTGGAGAAGGTGCGCAACCTTTAGGCGACATCTTGTGCAAAGTTTCATAAAAAAACTTTACACATTTACTCAGTCAATGAGCAAGATTTATGCAGCAGACTTTCTGAGTAATTTCCTCCTTCACAGTTTAGTCAAGAAATTGATATTTGGTCATTGATCTCTTAAATTGGTGAAGGTTTTGACTTACTCTTGATATAGAGGTGTTCTAAATTCAAGAGTAGGTTGTTCTTTTGGAGATTAACACTCTCCATCACGATTATCTTGACAATTTACCAAATTGACATGTTGCGCATACCTTTTGCATCTGTGCAACCTTGAAATTTGGTAGTCCATGGACAATCTCCTTTGACTGCATCAATTTCAGCCTCTGCAAGTTTGCATGTCCAATCCGTTTGCACCATATCTCTATATCAAGAATAACTATTGCACCTTTTGCAAACATGGCTGCATTCATTTCAGAAATTTTTACATTTAAGATGAACATCCTATCCACTTTGTTTCCTTTGACAATCAATCTTCCATCCCATTTGTATTCTTCTACATATAACCCATCAGCATTGAACCTGACTTGTCATCCCTGGTCAACCATTAGTCCAACAGAAACCAAATTCTTTGTTATATTTGGAACATGCAGCACATCAGCAAGGTGTTTTACCTTCCCATCCTCCATAAATAGTGCTATATTTCTTGTTTGCTCGATAGGGTCTGATTTGTCATCACCTGTTTCAACATATCTAGGAACTAGCAATTTCTGCAAAGTACTAAACCATTCCGCATGACTGGTCATGTGATTTGAAGCACCTGAATCAACATACTAGACATTATCATTTGATTTTGAAACACCAACAAACATCATATTCATCATGTGATGTTGAACCATGAACAACTTCTCAGAATCATCTGCACTTGTGGATGCATAGTTGTTTTGCTTTTTTGTTATTTTGATTCTTCAACCTACAATGTTTACCACAATTCTAGCATCCTTTACTGTCATTACTGAATCATTTCTTTGGAAATTTCTGTGGCTTCTTTGGCTCCCCCTACCTCGAAACTGTCCTCTTCCTCCTACATGATTCTGTTGTTGATCTTGGTCTTGGTTACTGTTTCCTCTTCCACTTCCGAAACCTCTACCTTTGCCTCTTCCTCTGCTAGAGTAGAATACCTACTTAGAACTAGAATTTCCTTGGGAGTTTGAATCCTCACCAAGATTCTTTTCTTCAATAATCAGCATAGACACCAGATCAGCAAAATTCGGAATATTTTCCATGGTCTGTATAGAAGTTCTGGACTACTTATATGCAACTCCTAAACCACGAAGGCACACTTCCACCTTATCATATTCATGCCAATAGATGCAAGTGACTCACATATGCTTTTGATTTTTAGGGTGTAGTCACTTATTGACATGCTCTTTTTTTCCAATGTATGCAACTCGTTCTTGAGTTGCAATTTTTTTGCCTTTGTATTGGTCTCATACAAAGTGACCAAACTATTCCAAGCCTCTTCCAGAATCTTGGCATCCTGTATGTATCCAATCATGTTATCCTGTATGCTAATAAATAGCCAATACATTACCTTTCGTGCTCCTTGATTCCACCTCATATGCTCTTAACTAGTCTATAGTCCGGTTTCTTTTCGGTAACTGCAGAGCATTTTCATTCTCTCCTTTGATGTACTTCTAGTATCCTTTTCCCATCAAGAAATTCATCATTCCGAATCTCCAAGCGCTTGAAATTCTATATCTGGAATTATAGTTTCTGAAACTAACCTGGTTTTTCTATGGGCCCCACCTTGCCGGGTCAAAATGGAGGTAGAGAAAAAACTGACCTCCATTTCGAACACGAGGCAAGTTACAGTTTCTGAAACTGACCTAGTTTTTTGTGGAACACGAGGCAAGTTATAGTTTCAGAAACTCACGTGGTTTTTCTATGGGCCCCACCTTGCAAGCTCGAAATGGAGGTCGAGAAAAAACTGCAAAGGAATTTGAGGCTTCTCAAGAAGCATATGTCCACAGTGCTAGAAAAAAATAAGAGATTACAACAATAGAATCAAGATAATCTCAAGGCCATTATGGAAGGGACACTGACATTGTGATTAGTCTCACACAGTTTCAAGTTGTTTCCTCATATGATATAAAGATATTACTTGAGGAACATGCTAGCTTTCTAGAGTCATACGAGAAGCTGGAAACAGAGTGCACAGACCTTAAGAAGCAATTAACCACAATAAGCACTTCTAGGCCAGAGGTTGCTATCCTCCCATGCACTACAAAAGAAGTGAAAAACCTCAAGAAATAGGTTGAAGAACTCCAAGCAAGGCTATTACCATATGAGAGGCCACCTTCTCTCATTGAAGACCTAGAGCTAGACAGAGTAGTGGAAATCCCTGTCGAAGAATCCTTTGAAGAACCATATGATCCCATGCGAATACCTAGAGGGCGCATCACTAAAGAGGGTAGAGACACATTTGAAATTGAAGCACCATATTGGATCAAGTGGGTAGAGCAGATAGGCAAGACTCATGATGATAGGGTAGCGATACAAATCCAATCAATGTCCAAAATTGAAAAAATGATTCTCAAGTCTTCTTATTTCTAGAACTTATCACATAAATGCCTCATCACCATAGTAGAGCAACAATACATGCCATATTTTGTATTATTAGCAGATTATAATGCAAAGATCAAGAGACATACAGGAAAAGAACCCAGATTTGCTACTCAATTTGAGCCAAATGACCTTCCTGAAAAGGCACAAGTAGGAGCTATTTTCCAACCCAATTGGCATGCATGACTCTTGATAGATTATCCTAAAACGATGCGCACATGCTCAAATATGCCTTTATACATTAGATATAACCCATGTTATCGTCTTGTTGTTTGTCTCCAATCTTGGCAGGCATTTGCAATCAAAGTATGAAACAATAAAGGGTGTTATGATTGGATCAACTATCCTTATTTCTCTCCCCCTAGAGCGCCACCCACAGTTGCCTATATGAAATCTACTATATGCCACTAGTCTACAAGATTCAAGAATGTGTCAGACATTACCACCAAGATGTGTATGAAGATTTTTGAGCTAATGATGGTCGTGTTCAAAACTTTTCGAAAAGTCCAAGCTCCCTATATTTTTGCCCCATGGTTTTCTAAAGGAATTCATGTTTCCCATGGTTCTGGGAGTACCAATCTGACATTTTCAACCCCAGACCCACCCACCTCTTACATATCTTTGCAGTAGCAATCCGTGCTGATTAGCTACGAATGCCACATCTGGACATTCCAGGTCCAATAGATTGGGATCAGTTGATGATAGATTTTTGCATGAGGGCTGTGCTTGCAAGAACATCATCTAGCCATAGTTGTTGTAAAATACTACATCAAACACTCCTTACAACAAGGGTCTCTTAGGGACAACAGACACGAGAGAGGGAAGGTGTTGGCAGCAGCCAGGGCAGTCAAGGTGCTACAAGACAGAGAATCCATCGGAGAGAATTTGAGCAAAGGGAGATTCAAGCAGGACCAGGTAGGCAAAGTAGTCAATAAAGACCTTGCAATTAGGCTCGCATAATTTTTCAAAGGATAAATCTTTTACAATAGTGATTCTAATCACTACGATGTCGAAAGGTTTTCCACCTTCCGATTGACATCCAGGAAAATTGAAACACGTTTATTGGTTAACTCTAATCCCTCTATTACACTACTGATTAAATGTTTTGCTTGAAACTTAACTCTCAGTAAGTGTTTACAGATATAATTGATGAAGAAGAAAATGTGTTCATATTAGGGTTTACCCTAAACTGTTCATTTAATGTGTGATTTGATGGAGAGTGTTAATCTCCAAAAGAACAAGCTATCCTTGATGTTAGACAACTCTATATCAAGAATAACTTCAGACTCCTCTCAATTTTGAAAATCAATTATCAAACTATCAAGAATTGATCAACTGTGGAAAAAATTACTTCTCTGAAAAGTCTGCTGCAGATTAATCACTCATTGACTAATCATTCGTGTAAAGTTTTTGATAAAACTTTGTAGAATGTGTCGCCTAGAGATTGCGCACCTTCTCCAACTTAAATCACTTCAAATGATTGAGTAGAATGTGAGAAATGACTCAAACACTTTACCTATGTCTAAAACTGCCTCTCTGTAATGACGATTTTGACACCTGTAACTTCTAAGCTATGGTTCTCCCAATTTATAGCCCGTTTAATCAAATGCTTTTAGCCATAGATGGCTACCTCTCAACTTAAATTTTGAGTCTTCATTTGTGTAAAACTTTACACTGTGCACTGAGCACTGTCCATTTCTTTGACCACAAAATCTACGCCTATTTCAGAAGACACTCAGAACTTTTCACATATGAATGTTCCTATTTAAAATTCTCTCAGCCTGTTTGCAATTGGACTCTCAAACTTTAGCCATAGATAGATTAACTATGGACTTAGATGTGTGCAAAAGGATTTCTCTAAAGATTAATCACAGAAGGAGAATCAGGAAAAAGAACGACGCGCAATTCTCTTGAAACTTTTCTTCTCATAACTTTTCATACATCTGATGGATGATACATACAATGTTCATCATCTACTCATCTATTGTCTTCTCTATCTCTTCTATCTCTCTCTTACTCGACTATGAGCACTTATCTATATATATATATATACGAGTCTAACTTGTCATTCTTTCAAATACATTGAAATATTTACAAGGATAATGTACAAAAGAAAAATTTCTGATTCTATTCTTCTCTTTGAAACTGATCTTCAATCTTCCATTTATCTTTCCACTTCTGGACTTCATGTAATCACTAATTGTTTGATTGTTCTGCTCCAACAACTCCCCCTCAATCAGCAATTGTGATTACCTGCATCTTCTTTATCCCTGCCATATCTTTAAACCTCTGCAACTTTGGTCCATCCAAACTTTTTGTCATCATATCTGCAAGTTGATCTTTTGTAGGAGTATGCATGACTTCAATTTCTTTATCAATAACCTTCTCTCTCAAAAAATGATATTGAATTTCAATATGTTTAGTTCTAGCATGAAACACAGGATTTGCTGCCAAATATAAAGAACTCATATTGTCTCCACAAATGATAGGAATACTCTGAATCACATCAAAACTCTTCATAAGTGTCTTTAGCCATATTACTTCCTTTGCAGCTTCCACCATACCTTTGTATTCTGCTTCTTTAGATGATAAAGCAACTGTATGTTGCTTCTTAGAACACCATGAGATAAGCTTGTCTCCCACATAACACAAATATCCATGTGTTGATCTTCTATCATCCATATTACCTGCCCAATCTGCATCACTATATATTTTGACTCTTGTATCTGAAGTAAACCCATAGTACAACCCTTCTTTGAGTGTACCCTTGATGTACCTAAGTACTCTTTGTCCTGCAATCCAATGTTCCTTCCTAGGACAATGCATGAATTGAGATAGAACTCCCACTGCATATGAAAAATCAGGTCTTGTTAATGTAGCATAAATCAAGCTACCCACCAAACTCTGATAGAGCTTCATATCTTTGAATTCTTCTCCTCCATATTTAGTCAATCTATGATTCACTTCCATTGGAGTTGATGCTGTCCTGCAATCTTCCATTTTAAATTTGGTTAGCAAATTTTTCAGATACCTTTCTTGAGTTACATATACTCCATGTTGAGTATATGAAATCTCCATTCCCAAGAAGAATGACAAATTTCCCAAGTCACTGATTTTGAACTCTTTCTCCATCTGTTTCTTAATCATTTGTATACCTTTGTCATCTGTTCCAGTAAGTATTATGTCATCAACATAAATACAAACATAAATAAATCCATCTTCACTTGCTTTGACTAGCAAGCTACTATCTGCCTTTGATGCTTGAAATCCAAGTTCCTTCAAGAACTTTACAAGCCTATAATTCCATGCCCTTGGGGCCTGCTTCAAACCATACAAAGCTCTCTTAAGCTTACACACATGATTTGGATGCACTTGATCTTTGAACCCTTCTGGTTGCTCCATGTAAACTTCATCTGAAATGTAACCATTCAAAAAAGCATTTTTAACATCTAATTGAGATAATTTCCAACCTTTGCAAGCAACAATTGCTATGAGTGTTCTGATGGTTGTCATTTTTGCCACAGGACTATAAGTCTCATCATAGTCCACTCCATATGTCTGAGCATATCCCTTCACAACAAGTCTGGCTTTGTACCTAGACACACTTCCATCTGCAAGCCTTTTTGTTTTGTAAACCCACTTACAACCAATGATTTTCTGGCTATTAGGTTTAGGAACCAGATCCCATGTCTGATTTTCCATCAATGCATCAGACTCCTCTTGCATAGCTTCTTCCCAATTCTTCTTCCCTTTGGCTTCATCATATGTAGATGGATCTTCATCTGCTTGTATCATGTAAGCATAATCCTTAGTAGTCAAGAATGAAGTATCATAGCTATACCTTGTAGGTTGCCATTTGTGCCTTGTAGACCTCCTGAGTTCTCCACTTCTTGAGGTTTCTGGTTCATCACACTCTGGATCAAACCTTGGCACTTCTTCACCTTCAACCTGTATTTCATTTTTCTCTTCTTCATCAAATATGTGAACCTTTGTTTTACCTTTCTTCTGATTCATAATTTCTTCAACTTCTGCATACACATTAGATGTACCTGCATACCAAGTACTTTGCTCATCAAATGTAACATCATTGGACACAAGGAATTGTTTTGTAGATGGACTCCACAACCTATAACCCATCTGCTTGTTATCATAACCAATGAATACATACTTCTTTGCTTTAGGCTCCAATTTATGCCTCAATTGAGATGGCACATATGCATATGCCAAGCATCCAAATATTTTACAATGATACAAGGTAGGTCTCTTACCCCACCAAGCTTCATATGGTGTCATACCCTGCAAAGGTTTACAAGGCAATCTATTAACCAAATATGTGGCTGTATTTCTAGCCTCAGCCCACAAATAATTTGGGCAATTCTTCTCTTTCATCATGGATCTTGCAAATTCAACAAGTGTCCTGTTTCTTCTTTCTGTTACCCCATTTTGTTGAGGAGAGTACCTGCAAGTAACTTCTCTCTTTATACCTGCATTCCACAAGTAATCACTGAACTCATTAGAGAAATACTCTCCCCCTCCATCTGACCTTAACCTCTTCAATTTTTGGCCTGTAATTCTCTCTGCATATGCATGATAGTGTTTAAACATATTAAACATCTGATTTGTCTTTGATCACATAGATTGTGATCCACCTGGTAGCATCATCAACATATATAACATAATATCTTGAACCATTTATACTAAAGTCCTTTGAAGGACCCCACACATCTGTATGTACCAATTCAAGTCTTTCTGAATACATAAAATCATGCTTATTGTATGATTGCTTATGAGCCTTACCTAACTGACATGCTTCACATCTGTATGTCATGTGTTGACCTGCAATGTTAGGCAATCCAAGTACTGAACCATTGTTTATCATTAGATGCTCAAGCTAGGAGCATTATCTATATGGCAGTCAATGACTACTTGCTACCTCACATTAGAGGTCTTGAAAGTGCAAGTGATATATGGAATGCTTTGGAAGAGCATTTCCAAAATACCACAAAGTCAAGGAAGCCTTCATTATGGGCAGAGTTTACTACTTTCAAGAAGAAGGCTTCACAATCAATATCAGATTATGTAACAAAGATGAAGGACCTTGCAGATTCTTTAGGTGCAGTGGATGAGGATATTGAAGAAGACAAATTGGTAAGACAAATTCTCATAGGGCTTAGAGGAGATGAGAAGTGGAAGCCTTTTATTTTGTCTACAGAACTTTCATTATATCATTTCACTCCTGATTTGAATTAATTGTTAGGACATATGCTAACTTTTGAGAATGATATCAAAGGAGATGTTGACAAGAGTGCAGATCATGCAATGTACTCTAAAGACAAGAAGAATGCTAACAAAGGAAAGCAACAATTAGGTGAAGATGAAGGTACTTCAAGCCAAGCAAACTTCCTAAGATGAAGAGGAAAAGGTAGAAGTAGAGGAAGAGGCAGAAATAACAAAGATAATGTCAGAGCTTGTTGGATATGTGGTAAGACCAATCATCTATCTCATGATTGTTGGCATAATAATCAAAGCAATGGTAATTTTAGTCAGAACGTTAATCAAAGAGCAAGAGGTGGTAGATCTCAGAGAGGAAACTTCAGAGGTAGAGGTGGTAGGAATTCTTTTGGAAGAGGTGGAGGAAGAAACTTCCAAAGCCAATCCTATAATAACACCTACTACAATTATGCATCAGATCAGAAAGAAGATTCGACTCTTATTATGAATGCAACCTGTGAAGTCTCACATGAAGACATGAGAGTATTTTACATTGACTCAGGATGTAGCAACCATCTGAGTGGAAACATTGCCTTGATGACTGATTTAAATTATAGTGCAATTAATCATACAGTCCAAACAGGTGATAATACAAAGCACAAGGTAAAATCAATTGGTTCAGTCAAAGCCAAAGATGGAAGCACTCTCTTGAGTAAGGTTCTGTATGCTTCTACAATTCCAAAGAATTTGATCAGTGTAGGTCAAATTGTGGAAAAAGGATATGAGGTAAGGTTCACTAATGATGGAGTTTATGTTGAAGACCCTAGTCAAGGGTATAAACAGATTGTTACAGGAAAGAAGGAAGGAAGACTCTTCACATTAAATGTACAAGGAAATATTAGACATGCTATGTTTACATATGGAGAGCAGAAGGTATCTGAATTGGATCTTTGGCACAAAAGACTTGGAAATTTTAATGAGAGAGGTATCATAAGATGAGCTTCCATCCTCATTGACCATGCAGGATAGTTCTCTCTATCCAATTTCTCTATCTGAAGAGAATCTCCCATCCTTTCTTTACCTGTGTATTGAGTTCTTCAAATTTTATGAATAACAGATGTACCTTTACTTTGAATGACACTCCTTTTGACTTCCTTAATGTGTCTTCCTTCAATCTTTCTTCACACTTTATCCTTTTGATCCTTCGAGATGTAAAGTTTGTATGTCTGCAACAGTCGGAGTCTTCCTTTCCTCAATTTTGATACAACCTGCTTTCATACCACTGATGGAGAGTGTTAATCTCCAAAAGAACAAGCTATCCTTGATGTTAGACCACTCTATATCAAGAATAATTTCAGACTCCTCTCAATTTTGAAAATCAAGTATCAAACTATCAAGAACTGATCAACTGTGGAAAAAATTACTTCTCTGAAAAGTCTGCTGCAGATTAATCACTCATTGACTAATCATTCGCGTAAAGTTTTTGATAAAACTTTGTAGAATGTGTCGCCTAGAGATTGTGCACCTTCTCCAAGTTAAATCACTTCAAATGATTGAGTAGAATGTGAGAAATGACTCAAACACTTTACCTATGTCTGAAACTGCCTCTCTGTAATGACGACTTTGACACCTGTAACTTCTAAGCTATGGTTCTCCCAATTTATAGCCCGTTTAATCAAATGCTTTTAGCCATAGATGGCTTACCTCTCAACTTAAATTTTGAGTCCTCATTTGTGTAAAACTTTACACTGTGCACTGAGCACTGTCCATTTCTTTGACCACGAAATCTGCGCCTGTTTCAGAAGACACTCAGAACTTTTCACATATGAATGTTCCTATTTAAAATTCTCTCAGCCTGTTTGCAATTGGACTCTCTAACTTTAGCCATAGATAGATTAACTATGGACTTAGATGTGTGCAAAAGGATTTCTCTAAAGATTAATCACAGAAGGAGAATCAGGAAAAAGAACGACGCGCAATTCTCTGGAAACTTTTCTTCTCATAACTTTTCATACATCTGATGGATGATACATACAATGTTCATCATCTACTATCTATTGTCTTCTCTATCTCTTCTATCTCTCTCTTACTAGAGAGGAGATTGCACACACATCTAATTTGTGGAAACATTTGTGGAAACATGCTCCAGAGATGGAGGGAAAACGATGACTAGCAGATGATTGACAGTTTGGGCATTTTTTTCTCACGCAGAGACTCTCTGACACAGAGGGATATACAACGATGCTGATATCATTTCCCGATATTTATCGTCCATTTTAATGACATATTTTTTATCTGTTTCTGATGAGTTCATTGTCCATCAAAAGTCTTGATGACACGTTTTTTACTCATACCTGCATCTTTTAGCTTCGTTTTTCATGACATCCAAACCTATATATGGTTGTTTTCTTCATTCGTTCTGAGCATAATAATTTAATGTTTTCTACTTCTTTCATATATATTTCTTGATAACTGTGCTTAGTCAACTTATCATATGTTTTCTCTGTATAAGCAGTTCAACGACCTTTCAAAGACAGATGATCATTTGTAATGATTGTTCATTCGTAAGTGTTTTCTATATAGTTACTGCACAATAATTCTAATTGAATAAAATTAGTTATTTTTAAGTCTCTACAAATATGAATATACATCATAAGCTGGCGGCGCATGTTTTCAATAGTCCTCACTGATAGTCAATAATTCGGAAAGGAAAGAAGTGTGCCGCTCGGTTCTTGCAATCATTTGTTTTTTTTCCTATGGTAATTGTCTATTTCGATCATGCTTGGACTATTGTTTACTCTAGACTACAGTCTGCACTTCTGACCACAAATTTGTATTCAACAACTGCTCAATCCTTTAAACCATAATCTTTCATCCATAATTCTATACTTGTGAGCTATTTTGTACTATACCCAATATCAAACACTTCGGCCAATTCTTTTAGTTTTAGATTATGATTGTTGTTAACTTGCGTTGAATTTAAATAATGCCAAATATATCGCCATGTAAACTTGAGCATCATTATTGTTTAGATTTTAGATCACACCCGACTAATAAGTATAAGGTGTCCGAATGATCTTTTGTTGGGAAATATTAGAGAGCAACATTTGGGAAGTACTGATTGTACAATTCTTTGACATTGGAATGCATCTGAATTACTGTATTGATGCCTTGCATTCTATGAACGCTAATTCTAAAAGATGAGGTAAATACTTAATGCTGTGAATCTTTGAACTTCTAACCATCGGTTATAAGTGTCATCTGTGTTTAAACCACCAGTCCCAAAGTTGCATAGAATTGACTGCTAGTATTTATCCTATGAATACTATCTGCTTGTACTAATTGCAAATACTGAAAACCAAAGCACATTGAAAAACCGTCGAGTGTGTGATGAGTTATTTAAATAAAGTATGGGAAAAGAAAAACATATCGATGCTCTTTTGCCAAAGGTTTTATGAATTTGATTTTCTTTTTCTTGAGTTTCCATAAATTATAATCACTCTACCTGAGCTTGCTCCAAGCACTCTGCGTGCGCCGTATTTTTTGGGCGGTCGCCCTGATCCACCGATCGTCGCTTTCCCTCCTTTCTATGAACCCCGCGACATACCTGGTGAAGCCGACGTGAAAGGAGGGGGTGAGTGAGTTATAGAGCCACAAAGATTAGCATAATCAAAATGGAAGATATCCTAGGTCAATTCCTACGCTTTCAAGAAGAAGATAGGCGTCAAAAAGCCATCCAATCACTTCATGAACGTCTAGTCAATCGGTGTGGCTTTTTCAATGGAAAGAATGTCTCAAAGTTCTGCAAAGAATATGAACTCGAGGCCAAATACCTAGGTGTCGGATTAAGTCCGATGACGGAAAAATAATTATGTGAAAACTTTATCTATGTGTCGGGATACGACATGCAAGACCAAATAATGCGAATAAATCAAACGACATGGTCCCAATACAAAGCGACACTCCTCAAGCAGTTTATGCTAGAGGATCTTGATAAAGTAACTCGTAGATCTTTCCTGAGGTGGGTTCATATGCCCAAAGACCAACCAATTCTCGAGATCAAAGAAGAGTTTGAGCGACAATATGATGATCTTTCTGAGCAGGATAAGAGGTGCATAAGTCATGAAAGGGTTTTGTTGTTTCTTCCAGCAATCGATGTTAATGCCCGAGAAGGACTAATTCTGCTTCTACAAGATATAGACTCGGACTCGGGGCTCATAGAGGATTGGATGCTCGTCCATGAAGCTGTGATGAAATACGTAAAGAAACAACAAACAATTGAGAAATTTCTAAATGATTGGAGAACAGATCTTCAAATAGATGAAAATTATAACCATGTTCCAAGCATTTTACCAATCGTGGATAATGTTCAAGTCCATGAGGTAGAGACCCCATTTGGGCATGAAGTAGATATGCATGGGCTTGATATCCATAGTGATGATGGGAAATATGAAGAAACTTCTAAAAGTGCGATCGATGTAACCTCAAAGGTTACAAGGTGCCAAGAGCCCCTAGACTTCTTTATAATGATTACATCTTTAGGTGCCATAAGTGGACAAAGCCCGAAGATGGGAGGATCAAAGGAGCAAGTGGAAGCTAATCAAAATCAAACCAAACTAAACCAACATCAAACCAAACAAACAACAAACATAAAACAAAACAAAAACCAACAAAACCCAACAAGAAATCAAGATGAAGCGTCCTCTACTCCGATAAACTCCTCACATCGAATAAAAGATAATCAAACAAATCAAGAAACATATCAAGATGCAAACAAAGAGATAGAGATATCTAGAAGGCTCATAGGTGACCAAATGGAGATAAAAGATGAGATACAAATAGAGAACCTAATAAATATGTCTGAAGATCGAGCTCGAGATGCATCCTTACGTGATGACATCGGGCAAGATGTGGAGTATGATTGGATGTCACTTGATGGTGATGATCCCCTTCTAACACAAGATTCGGATAGAACTTCTGATCTAATGACTGAATTACATGAAGAAACTCCCATGGAACATGATGTTGAATCTAAGGACCTGTCAATAAAAGATCCGATGGGTAAGAAAATGGATATGCAGGAATCCACATTATATATGCATACAGAGATGCAAGAAAATGAACTTACTTATATGAAGGAGGACATGCAAATAATGAGTCCTCTAGAGATTGAAATGTGTGATGACGAAGATGAGTATGATGCTAATCTAAAGGATGTACAAATGATAAGTCCTCTAGATAGTGATATGTATGGCGATGGTGATAAGCATGATCCTAATCCTACCGATAGTCTAGATCAAGATCAAGATACTGATATTTTTTTGAGCGATGTCACATTGGACAAAGTTCCTACACATAAAAAAGAGGATAAGTTATTGGATGGAGTTCAAAACAATGATATGTATGTGAATGATGTCACACTCCATAAAGAAAGAGATATGAATGATCATGAGAAGGATGAGAAAATACCATTGATCATTCCTCTAAGCACTGATATATATGTCAGAAATAATCGGGTTGAGTTGAGTTCACATGCTGAAGAAATCGAGCATAAAGTGGTAGATGAAATGTTTATTGTGATGTATGATAAATTTGATGTGTGTATAGCATTGAAGGATATCCAATGTAAAACTATTGAGTCGAACGATTGCAATGATGAAGCTCAAGTTGATTTGGATGTATATGTCAAGATTCTCGTACATGATGAGATACTTGAGCAAGAATCAATAATTGAAGAAGGTGGAATAAGTACATCCTCTGAAGAGAACGAGAAAGAATTGATGGAGATGGATGTAGAATCCTATGATGGCATTTTGGATAAAGAAGTTGAAGATCAAGATTTTGTTGATTATGAGGATATGGATTCTCTTCATGTTGGAGGAGAGATGATTTGGGATCATACCAATGATGAAGAATTCTTGGAAAGACTAGAGAAAGAAGCAGATACCATAATTGCTGGGGGTCAAGTAGAAAGGAATCATGATAGATTGGAAGACAAAAATGATTATGTATTATCATCCGAGCATGATGTTCACTTCTACTTGATGAGGGAATCCAATGAATCTACTCGAAACTCTCGTTCCAATGAAGAGACAGGTTTAATTCAAGATGATACAAGTAGAGGAATTTCCCCAAATGATTTCAAATGTGAAATGGATGAAAATGTATCCTTAAAGGAACTTTTTGAAGATGGCTTAAGCTCATTAAAAATGAAAACTCTATATTTTTGTGCTCTTGATTTGTCCAGAGTAATCCCATATTATGCAAGCGAGAGTATTATAAATAAAGACAACTACCTCAAATGATTGAAACATGGGTTTTCAAATTTTCTAAGAGTTATGTATACCAAACAAGCCACCAAGAGATGGACAAGAAAAAGAAGTGGCTTGTACACATGTTTACCTTGTTTAAGAATTCTTTCTTGATTGATGCGATCCAAAGGTGGCTTCTTAAGAAGCACAGTTTCTTTGGTGACCATATATCAAGGGAGATGGGTCTGAAGGGAAAAACCCTAATAAATGAGAATTAGTAATACCAAAAGGAAATTTGTTAATAAAAATGTATATATCTTGTGTTTTTTTTGCTTTAATCTTAAGATAGATAGAAAAAAAAAAAAAAAAACCAAATAAAACTATAAATGCAAGAAATTAAAGTGGGAACACCTATGGTAATGAATGCATGTTGGATGAGTGGTTTGAAGTCAAAATAATTCAAATAGATATTTTAATGTTCAAATGAATGAAGTTTTTTAATATGTGATTCTTGAATGTGATGCTACTAATTTCTCTTATGCAGTTTTGAGAACAGGTGTTGATATGGAGCTGATCGAAGATCTAGAGTTTTGAGAGATTGTATAGAGGCAACCACTTTCCAGTTGCATGCTTATGTTTTATTGCAAATGGTTTTTGAAGTTCTTTCATGGACTGCATATGTATATAATGTCATTTTGATGTGATGTTTCTCATGATTTGTTTAGTTTCTATAAGTGCAGGAATGATCAAGCGAAGCCAACGGAGATGATGACTAAAGAACAAAGTCGTGAAAATCTTTTCCATTAGCTATCGTGCTTTAACCCTGATCTTTTCTTTGCACCATCTTTGAGATGCATTGCATGCCAAATATGCATGTAAAAATATATAGAAAACACGTCTTTGAAATTCCGTAGAAGCACGTCTATCTGCACAATTAGATAGGTAAATATCATTGAAAAATAATAAAGCAAGTTTTGAGTGATAAGAGAGAATAGTTCTGAGTAAGGGAGAGTGATTGCATCTGTAAGAGAGTGGAGTTGTGAGTGATGTGAGTGTTAGTATATGATCAATGTCTACCCCTCATGATTGTATGCACATTTTGTAAGGCCCCCTTTATGAGGAGAAGCCAAGCGTGCATTACCCAATTGATGGGAATCCCAACTTGAATGTTGGATGAAGGTCATATTGGACCATGTAAGATATTATAAGGAAAGGGAGTTACCAGGGTCCCCAATTGTGGGGTCCGGGGCAGCGGTGAGCAGCCCCGGCTGGGGGGTCCAAGGGGGCCAGCGGGCCCCCTGGCTGGGGGGTCCCAGGGGGCCAGCGGGCCCCCTGGTGGGGGTCCGGGGGCAGCGCCCCCGGCGCGACGGTAAAGGGAATATTCCATGGAATATTCCCTGTCGAAGTCAGAAATCATTTATATTTGTTAGGTCGGTTCAACCAGTCTAAGCCGTGTATGGCAATTACGCGGGCGGTGGCCGCCCACGCTCTACCGCCCATGTATAGCCGTCCATGGCAGGCCACCCATGATCCTATATATACATGACTTCTGCACTTCCTAAGATACTGAGTTGAGCCAGCATACCTCTACCTTGTATCTCCCTATCTAGAGTTGTCTAGATCACCATTTAAGCTCTACCTTGAGAGCGCACAGGTGGACAACGCCATCATCTTTGTACTTGCTGCTAGTAGAAAATTGTTGAGATTCTCCTATATCTGTTATCTTCTCTGCTATTGCTCCTGTGTTATATTGCGTAACTATTGTCTTTCAGTGAGCGTTGCTTAGATACCATAAAACCTTGATTTTTTGCACCATTTTTGTTTTCCTTCATGCACCTAACACATGCATAAATGAAATGTAAAGAGCACGAGTAATATTTTGGTTAAAACCCATAGTTGCACGAGTGATTGCACTTGTATTGAATTGTATATCCATGATGAAAATTGAGTGTAAATCCTCAACACCGAATTCCTAATACCTCCCTTATTTGCACCATTCTATTTTTTATGCACATAGAGTATGCATATGTAGGGCCTATTACATTGTCGTGCATAGGCACATTTGCTTTAACCCATGCACTTGAATTTTCACAATCATTTGCAGATACCGAGATCGATGGTGGCGCATCCGGAGGATGCACAGGTCCAGAGGGGGTGGATGTGGTCGCGATCTAAAATCCGAGCTTACAATTCAAGGGCATGAAAACTCTCGAGGGAAAGAGCACAGTTCACATGGAAGAATATCAATGTTTTTGGTTTCTTGTGGGTTTTCAATTTTAAATGTTGAAACAAGGTTCATTTCATGCGTTTGCGATTGAAAAAGAGGCACTATGATATGCTGCACATGCTGTTGTAGTTGTAGGAGGTGATGGGTGATGAGACATTTAATGGTCTATTGCAACCCATTAAAAAAAAGACTCATAATGCTATTCGAGATGGCGACAAATATCAATGAGCATACTCAGCACAAGTTGGAATAGCTCCGCACATTTCAGGGCAGAAAAGGAAAGATTCTCTTCGGCTGGAGGATTTGGAGAGATGTTTGCTAAATTAGTGAGGCAACGTGAGGTGTGAGGAGGATACAGAGAACAGGTAAGGACGGCAGTTCGGTAGCGATTTTCTGCCCAGCTCTGTGCGCTTGTGTGGACATCAAAGAAATTTAATGTAGATGGACTTATGACATGGTCTGCAATTTATGCACTCTTAATCGATTTATACGTAGAGGAGGAAGGAGGAAGCTGAGCGTGACAGGGTAAACAGTCCGTTGAGATTGGGAAGAATCGAACCCACCAGAGGGAAGGAGGCTGAAGAATTGAGCCGCATGCCAAAAGAAAGAAAGATACAAAAAGAATGAGGAAACCAAAGTCGTGAATATAAATTTCGATCAAATCTGCGGCATTAGTTTTGACAAAAGTGTTTCAGAACTGCTTGTGATTCACTTTGACTCTCATTATGCTTACACAAAATTGACGCTTTATGCAATAGCAAATGCGAAGGGCTTCATCAAAACCTTTGTAGGACAGGAGAAGTGCAGATTTCTGTTACAGAAGAGATCCGAAGATTCTCATATAATGGGTGAAGATCATTTTTTTTCGAAGTTCAATCAATTCGGACAGAGAAATCATCTGACAATGGCTTTGAAGATCGCCATGATTATTTAATCCAGAGGAGGATCTTCTAACACGTTCTAGAAAAGCTATATCAGAAAAAGGAGGGTGTTCTTAACGAAATGCTGGAGGCAAAAAGGAGGAGAAAGCTTGCGCTATTCTTACAGAAGCAATTGCATGCGGGAGGGAGGACGATCTGAGAGGATTTCTACATCACCTTCAGAGATGCACTGGAGCATGCTTGTGAGGAGATGACAGAAGAAATCGCATGATGATATAGAACCGATATCTGCGCAGACCGGAGAAGGTAAGCTTTTACAATTATATGGAAAGAAGCTTGAAAGCAATTGGGCAACCAAGTAGATCCAGTTTTTTTTTTCTCATCGTAAACGCTTGCAACACTCATATGAGGCTGTATTGTTCTATCCCTATCACCCGAATTATATATGTCTCCTTCATCATCGCTCTGATCAATTAAAGCTTTCCGATTTTTCTATACTATGCATGTTTACTCTATTTGCAACTTTTTGACTTATCAATAGTAAGAACGATTAGAGCTCTATCAAAGAGGCATTGTGACAGACAGATCAAGGTGCTTTAGCAAAAAACGGGATCATCTGGAGAGAGGAGATTGCACACACATCTAATTTGTGGAAACATTTGTGGAAACATGCTCCAGAGATGGAGGGAAAACGATGACTAGCAGATGATTGACAGTTTGGGCATTTTTTTCTCACGCAGAGACTCTCTGACACAGAGGGATATACAACGATGCTGATATCATTTCCCGATATTTATCGTCCATTTTAATGACATATTTTTTATCTCTTTCTGATGAGTTCATTGTCCATCAAAAGTCTTGATGACACGTTTTTTACTCATACCTGCATCTTTTAGCTTCGTTTTTCATGACATCCAAACCTATATATGGTTGTTTTCTTCATTCGTTCTGAGCATAATAATTTAATGTTTTCTACTTCTTTCATATATATTTCTTGATAACTGTGCTTAGTCAACTTATCATATGTTTTCTCTGTATAAGCAGTTCAACGACCTTTCAAAGACAGATGATCATTTGTAATGATTGTTCATTCGTAAGTGTTTTCTATATAGTTACTGCACAATAA
>CM035410.1:127422080-127439580 GCA_020310875.1 Ceratopteris richardii | reverse complement strand
AGAGAGAGAGAGAGAGAGAGAGAGAGAGAGAGAGAGAGAGAGAGAGAGAGAGAGAGAGAGAGAGAGAGAGAGAGAGAGAGAGAGAGAGAGAGAGAGAGAGAGAGAACTCTCTGGTCTTTATAAAACAATTGGAAGAAATTGATAAGTGGTCCTCTAGTCATCTCTTGTGTGAATACAAATTCAAGGTGCCTCCTCCATGATCAAGATGAGTCTTCTTTTAATCCAAAAAATAACATGGGCTACCTTCTCTCCCACAAGATTCCTCCAAGAAGGAGATAGATGACATGCAAGGAAAGTACCACACGTTCCCTTTCTCTCTCTTTGCTTTGATACAAAGTGAAAGATCCAAATATGGGATAGCTACTACTCTCCTCCCAACCATAAATAGCCCTTTCTTCCATACAGATTTAGAACCCTCTATAAGTTCCAAACATTATTCATATGGCCACTTTGAGGAGATGGAATACTCTCATCATCTATAAGGTTTATTTTAGAGCATTGGCTTTCCTGAGTTCTAGTCCTTGAACCTTCTAGTATCATTGACCAATGCAAGTAGTCCAATGGCAGGGCATCAAGGCCTAAATAGAAATATTAAAAACTTAAACTTGACATCTTTGACAAAGTTATATATCTTGTTTTAAGCTATGCGACTACACTCTGTGTTGGATCAATTCAAGATTTCTAGCTCAATGTCAATCGGGGAAGATGTGAGGAGGGTATGACGACCATGAGCAAGTGATGTGCACAAGTGAGTGAGTGAGTGAGAAGCACACAAGCATGCACACACATACACACACATGTGCACATACGACAAGACAAAGAGATGGAGCAATGGAATCCTTAATTAATCAAAAACAAGATTACAAACTCTCTTTCACTTCAATTCCCAATTTGCTAACCCCAAAATTGAACTCTTTAGCTCCTTTATAGTTTTTGACTAGCTTCTGGTCTTGTCTAGACCTAGTGTTTGGCCTAGTTAAACATTAGGTTACTAGGCTAATTTGGAGGCTTTAATGACCTCTAAAAGATATGAAAATTTGTACATAAGTAGATTAAGTACTCAAGCTCAAGGACTCCTCTACTTGCACAAAATGGAGTAGGAACCATAAAAAATGGTATTTATAATGGTGTCCTTGTCGGGAAGTTGCGGACACACAGCTGGTGGATCAAGCCAACCACTAAATCCTTCGGCACACGCAGGGTGATTGAGACAGATCATGCAAATTAAGTATATTTTTCTTTACGGCTAGGGTAAATGAAGATTCAAATAACTTGAAAAATATGAAAAATATAAGAAATATCTAATAGGTAATGCTTATCACTCTATACTTCTAAGGACCGTATGGTTGAGCTGCCCTATACCTAGCAATAACTTCTTGATAAGAAGGTAAAATTAAGGATTCCTCAGTTATGTGTTCTTTAATCATTTCTTCTTCTTGGTTTTCAATATGCTATGATTGAGTACGTCTAATTAGAGGTGGTGGAAATGAATCTACACTATCTTGAGGTTCGGAAGATGCAATAAAAAATAACGTTAAAAACCTAGTAAAACAACGATCATAAGATACGGAGATTAAAGATTCTTGCGTAATTTTGTCCTTAAATGACTTCTACTTCAACCTCTATAGTTGTATTACTTTTAGATTCAACTAAATGCTCTGTAGACATCGGCAATGAAGATCAATGGAAATAGGATATGAATTAATGATAATAAAAAGAATAGGTTTTTACAATGCTAAAGATAAATCTTTCTAGATGAAAAAATCTAGCTAAAATGATGATAAATTCTAGTGATTCCTATACAAAGAATATGGTAAATAGCTTGATCAAAGGTAATCTTCAATGGGTTTTCATAAGATTGATGGATCTCTGGATCATATATTTGTCAAATTCTTCACTCTTTCGCAATGCTCTTTGGACACTTCTTCTTTCAATGTGTGCAAGAAAACATTCGAAACATAAGTATACCTCAATAAATCATTTATATTTAAATATGCATGCTAAAAAGTATTCATACATATGTTACATATGCCTATAAATTCATGCTAACATATACTATAATGCACATGCAAATATGCTAACACATATACTAAACATTTATATACTAACATAGTTTTAGAAACACACTAACTCATACATGAAACAATCATGCTCATCCATTCCTATATGCACCTAACATATATACTCATTCTCATATTTACACATACTTGCATTGATTCTTCCAATTATGTCCACACATGCTAATCATGCATACACTAATGCACATGTTAATACTAGGTTTACACATATTAAGTTCATGCATTATCTTATGCTTATGCATGCTAATATGCATATATATGCTCACATTTCAATCTTACTTGTGAATACATATAATCATGTATGCATTCACATAAGCATATGCATCTACTAAATATGCTCATGCATATACTCATGCTAATACTCATTGTAATGTACGCATATGCACATACTCATGTGTACTAACATAAGCTACTACAAACATTTAATGCTTACTTAAATAATTATACTTGCATTCCTACTCATACATATGCACATGGCATAGATTCACATGTATTATATGCACACACATATATATATGCTCATATATATATTTTACTACATATATTAAAAAAAATAACTATAATAGCTTAATCCTAAAAGAGCTTTAAGATTAAACTAATTAATTAATTACTAAAATTACATAATTAAGCTACAAAAATCTCTCTCCCTCTCTCTTTCTTTCTTTCATTCTTTCTAACTCTCTTTCTCTCCTATATATTTGTAGTCGCCACGCACTGCCGGACCCAGCCTCGCAGGAGAAAGCTTCACTTTTTCTCTCCTCTTTCTCTCTCTCTATATGTGCACCTTCTTTCTCTCTCTCCCTGTTTATCTCTCTTTTGTGCCATCCAAAATGCGCTCTATCTTTTCTCCATCGATGATCAGCCGCAAATTCTACAGCTGCCATCATCAGAGGCATGATCCATCTTTGTGAGTACAATGCATTTTATTAGTGCAACCATCGAGCATCATTTTCCCTATTTCTACTGTCGTACGGTGCTTCAGCAACTGGGACTCGGGAGGTTAAATCTCTTCATCTCTCTCTCTAGTGCATATGCAGACAAAAAAGAACCACACACTCTCTCTCTCTCACTATTGTACATCATCTCTCTTGACCGCCTGCGTAGCCACCAAAACCTCTCTCTCTCTCTCATGCGATACAGCACCGAAAGTCAATACCCGCCGGCCCATGTCTAGGTTTGCTCAGCCACCGGATGACGAAAAATTGCTGCCAAAACAAAATCGCCAGATTAGTTCTCTCTTCAACCCCTATCTAAATCTCCAGTGGCATGCAAAGAGCAGCATCACATGAATCTTTTTTTTCTCTAAATTTCTGGAGGAGCCAACTTCTCTCCAGGACATCATTTTTCTGAACATGATCTCTCTGAGCGCGCGGGCCAAGCATATGTTCTGAGTTCACTTTCTCTATGCATGCGTTCAACAGTCAAGGGAAGAGAAAAGAAGACTAGAAAATAGAAAGAAAATAATACCTGCAAGAAAACATTAGAAGAGAATAGAGCTTAACACACATATATATACACATAGAGTCTTCTGTATACCACTTTTTGTTTTAACTTTTAATCTACAACCTCACTTTAGCCCATTAACACTCACCACACTTTTAATTGGCTTTATTCACACAACTCACTTACTCCATTCTTTTATCCATTTTCATATATACCTTTCATTTTAAAGTTTCTCTTTAAACTACTTTAAGTGGATCATTTACTATTATCATTCCTTTATCTAGCATACTCACACACCACTCATTATTTATGCATATTATTTATCTTTTTAATTCAATTATCCTACATTTCCTAATTAAATAATTTATTTAATTTAAGATTACTTTAAGAGTTTAATAATTAAATTCCTTAATATTTGTATTCACACACACAATTAAACTAACTAATTAAATCATAATTTAATTTTTAATAACTAAATGTCTAATTGATAGATTAATTTAATTAAATATTAAATATTTCACTCTTAAAACTAATGCTAATATTCATTCCCTCTCATCATAAACACACAAAACCCTTGGAAACCCCTTTAAAACTCATCAGAAACCTAGTTTGACCCTAGCATTAACCCAATCAAATCCTAGCTTTAACCCTAGAATTAACATTCTAACTTAAATACACATAAATCAATGTAAACTTAGGGTCTTATACCCATGTTTCAATGTTTCATTGGCTTGATCACACATTAAATGAACAGTTTAGGGTAAACCCTAATATGAAAACATTTTCTTCTTCATCATTTGTATCTGTAAACACTTACAGAGAGTTAAGTTTCAAGCAAAACATTTAATCAATAGTGTAATAGATGGATTAGACATGTTTTAATTTTCGTGGACGTCAATTGGAAGGTGGAAAACTTTTCGACATTCGCCCCCACCAAACCTGCACATCGTCCCGATGGGCCAATTTGCAGATTCAGGGAAGCAATATTTGGGATGATCATCCTGAAAGCCATCCATAACACAACATCAATTCTTTTCTCAATCAATTTTAAACTTTCAAATAAAACAATTTTTTATGCAACATGCTTATGAAGTTTATTTAAATTTAATCTGGTAATGAAAATATATCAAATTATAAAGTTAAGCTATCAACCAAGTCAATCAACAAAACATTAATCTAAATTTCATCCGTTTATAAACTTTGCAAAGATTAGTATGAAACAGAATTCATTTTCATTCACTCAAATGCAAGTTTCATCATATACATGTATTTTCATATGAGCAATCAAACATATCAAAGAAATCTACTAAATCTACTCATACAGACATCCGCCTTGTTTGCCCAATTTTATTTCACTAGATGTGATTTCCACAACTAGCCTTCTTCATCTTTCTAGCTTCATACAAGTATGATGTAAATCTTCCTGTAGATAATGAGTGTAAATACCTTTTTGGGGTGAAAGAAGGTATAACTTCCATACATCAAATATTCCTTTTCTTCTTTTTATTTCTTTTTCTTTCTATTTTTTTTCTGTGTTACATTCACAACTTTTTTGTTTTGAAGGGGAAAGGCTTAACCCCTTAATCCGAGATAAGGATCTAGATGCATGTATAAGAAAGACCTAGGATTTCACAAAAAAGGATCATGCATCAATATGCTTCTACATATATACAACTACTTCCATTATTTGTAATGAACTAGAAATCCTTCTACCCATAACAAATCCTCACTCAATCTATAAACTTAGTAACATAAATCATGTTTGTTTTCTTACTGTGATTAAATAGATTTTCTTTATAATGTGATAATTCTCATCCCATATTTTATAATTAAATTTTATATGAATGCAAGTGACATGCATAAATAAAACCTTTAAGAATTTAGAACATAGAAAAGTATAACATGAAATTAACTTCTTCTTCAAGCTTCTCATCTTCAACTTTTTCATAAAACAATCTTTAATTTATTTGCTTAAAAAGCATCTTCAACTCCTGCTAAAAATCAACAACATCAAGTCTCACAAGGAAAATTAGTTTTCATAAATAAATTTTTATCTTCATATTTGTAAAAGAAAAACATATTTTAAAGAAAATTCATATATCATTTCTATTAGTTTAAAATTCATTCATCACATTCTTCATCATACAATAAGTCATAAATTTCTTCATTTCTTTGTTTGAATAATTTAACTCTTTTACAAATTATGTAGTAGAGTTTGCGAGATCTCGAACCAAAGTCCACCGTCATCTCGCTCAACAGTAGCATTCACTTGAAATCCTGATCTAAATGTCTCAAACGAGTTTTTCTTAAGGACCTACGATTACGAGGATGATTAATGCAGAGCGTGATAAATTGAATAGATTGTAGGCCATCACGAGAACAAATTCTGGCAAAAGCACTACCATCGTCAAGTACTTTGGTCTCCACTCTGTTCGCAAATGAATGGATGCCCCAAAATAATTGGGTATGAGCAATCATCATGAACAAAGAAATTATGTTCCTCTTTAACATCTCCAATAGTAATCAGAACATTTACACATGCTCCAAATAAATATCCAGATGCATTATTAGTTGCCTTCATTTTCCACCCATGTCTCTATCTATAGGCCATTTTCCCTCATTATATAAATCCCTCGAGACTACATTAATTTCAGATCTTGAATCTATTAAGGCTATTTACGGTTTATTATTATTTCCTATCTTAACCATAGTTTCAGTAGTGCCCCTAGCCCAATGTTTCTGAGTATAATGACTATTTGTAACTCCATTTCTTGTCTCTAAATGTCCAATTACGGGCCCAAATAATTTCTATGTTCAGAAGATTCATGATATTCAGATTCATTAATTTGAACAATACTATAGGTTTATCATGTTCTTTCCTTTCTTCCATTTCTGTATCTTCAGCTTTATATTCTATAGGTTCTCTTCGGCTTTTTATGATACTCATAAAATCTTCTTTAACATCTGTTCGTGAAAATGCTAACCATTCTTCTAATGTCATGGTTACCTCTGCTTTCATAATTTTCTCATCCATAACCTTCCGAATGTCTATTTTTTTCTCTATTTGAGAGATCAATCGGAAAGTAGGCTTTTTTTTTGGCTTTTTCTTCCTTAACACCCTCTTCACATATGGGTTGAGTTTCATTGGGTTTTTCCTGACTTCTATCTTCATTTGTTGTTTTCTTTTCTAAATTTTCTACCACTTTCTTTACTTTTTCCTTATTATGAGGTTTCTTATCTTGTTCCTGTTGTTTGGTTTCTTTATTAGACTCCATTCTAGGTGGTTCATTAATTGACTCAGTAATCTCACTCTCTTTTCTAGCCCTAGTTGTTCGTTTAGACTGCCCCTCTTCATCACGTTTCCTTTTCTCATCTACATTAATTTCATAAGCATAGACAAAGAACATATCTTTTGGCTCATTCCAACATTTTTTTGCTCTGATATCAGAGCTCGTAGCATATAAGGTCTCAACTGTTAATTTTCCCCTACTAGCAATGTCATAAACTTGATTCCAAAAGTCACAATTAGAGTCATCACTTTCAAGCCTACAAGCATATGTATTTTGACTTGTAGAGGCTTCAAAGAAACTCTTCATACCCCCTTTCCCATAATTTGATGCCAAAGGCCTTTTTGTTACATAGTCACAGATCTTTCAATCAAACCTCTATGACCCAATTCCTATCCTTGGCCTCTTTAAATAGGTTACATGTCCAGTGTGGGTGGTCAACATCATCACACTAGAGACATCTGCGGGCTTGGTTAAATGTTCTCCCAGTTGGCATTCGAGTCCTAGGATTTCACTCTAGCTCTCTCCTTTTCTCCTAATATCTTAATCTAATCTCTTGCATACTTTTCATGGTTGCCATTTCAGTTGCTAAAGTCTCCATATGTTTGGCTATTGATTCTACTGTAGTTTTCAACATAGTAATTTTTTATTCATCCTTACCAGGGTTATGAGAAGTGTGATCATTTTCTACCTTAACTATCATATCTCTATCATTTATCCTAGGGGTTTGCATTTGATTGCGCTCCTGTCTTTGAGCTAGCCTATGAACAGTCGCTCGTACATTCTCCCAATTTCCAATTAACCCACTAGCAGACGCTCCGTCCTCAAGCATAGGTTCAAGCTCAGGTCTAAGAGAGGGGTCTAACATGCTTAGAAAACTTTGTAATTTATCCGGCTCTAAAGTTGTTCGGTCTGCTTGAGGCATTTGGTTAAATTTAACATCAAATTCAGTTAATCCTTGAGTTATATGCTGATCAAGTTTTGTCGTTCCTACCCATCTCATAAATGTAGCCCTATTATTCTTACTATAATCTTCATATGAAAATTCAGTAAGAAGTTGAGTTTTAAAGTTAGCCCAAGTCATATTAAGTTGGACTACTCTAAGTTGAATTCTTTCTCTAGTAAACCGTGAGAAATACGTATGAATGTGTCTTTTTTATGATCCTCAGGTAACCCATATTGTTCTGTAAGTTGTTCATAATACCTGAAGTATGCAGTAGCATTTGTCCCATTAAATTCCCCCTATCCATTTTAATTGAATCCATTATTTTCCAAATACGTTGTTCTTCAAATTGATTAGCCATATTATATAAATCTAACTTTACTGATAGAAATGAAATATATGTATGTAGTTCACGTAGTAGTACGTCTATTTCTTGTTCTTGTTGTGATGCCATGGTAAAAGATACATTTCTAGTTATGCATGTGCAATTGTTGTTTTCACAAAAGTTGAGGGACAAAGGTAGCGTGACAAGGATCCTTCTACTTGTCAATCTCCGTGGAGGCGCTCAAGTCATAGTGACCAGCCCTCAACAGCCAAGAGATTACAAGATTTAAGAGTCAGCTTCAGCTACCAGGGATGTTGACGCTTCTACTTCAATTGCCAAATTTCCTATATCCATATGCAGAACATAAATAAAAATATACCTTTATACCTGAGATGCCGCGCCAAGCCTTCACGTTGGGTTCACCAAATGTTGCGAAGAATTGGATGCTCGGATGATGGATCAGGTCATCTGCTAATTCGGTCGACACACGTAGGGTGATTGAGATAGCTCAGGTAAATTAAGTATATTTTTCTTTACGACTAGGATAAATGAAGATTCAAATAACTCTAAAAATATGAAAAATCTAAGAAATATCTAATAGGTAATGCTTATCACTCTGTACTTCTAAGGACCGTATGGTTGAACTGCCCTATACCTAGCAATAGCTTCTTGAAATGAAGATAGAATTAAGGATTCCTCACTTATGTGTTCTTTAATAATTTCTTCTTCTTGGTTTTCAATATGCTGTGATTGAGTATGTCTAATTACAGGTGGTGTAAATGAATCTACACTATCTTGAGGTTCGGGAGATGATATCGAAAATAACGTTAAAAACCTAGTAAAACAATGATCATAAGATACAGAGATTAAAGATTCTTGCATAATTTTATCCTTAAATGACTTCTACTTCAACTTGTATAGTTGTATTACTTTTAGATTCAACTAAATGCTCTGTAGACATCGGCAGTGAAGATCAATGGAAATAGGAAATGAATTAATGATAATAACAAGAATAGGTTTTTACAATGCTAAAGATAAATCTTTCTAGATGAAAAAATCTAGCTAAAATGATGATAAATTCTAGTGATTCCTATACAAAGAATATGGTACATAGCTTGATCAAAGGTAATCTTCAATGGGTTTTCATAATATTGATGGATCTTTGGATCATATAATTGTCGAATTCTTCACTCTTTCGCAATGCTCTTTGGACACTTCTTCTTTCAATGTCTGCAAGAAAACATTCGAAACATAAGTATACCTCAATAAATCATTTATATTCAAATATGCATGCTAAAAAATATTCATACATATGTTACATATGCCTATAAATTCATGCTAACATATACTCTAATGCACATGCAAATATGCCAACACATACACTAAACATTTATATACTAACATACTTTTAGAAACTCACTAATTCATACATGAAACAATCATGCTCATCCATTCCTAATGCACCTAACATATATACTCATTCTCATATTTACACATACTTGCATTGATTCTTCCAATTATGTCCATACATGCTAATCATGCATACACTAATGCACATGTTAACACTAGGTTTATACATATTAAGTTCATGCATTATCTTATGCTTATGCATGCTAATATGCATATATATGCTCACATTTCAATCTTACTTGTGAATACATATAATCATGCACATGCATTAACACTAATTGGTATGCACTAACAATCTTAAGCTCATATATGCATTCACATTAGTATATGCATCCACGAAATATGCTCATGCATATACTCATGCTAATACTCATGGTAATGTACGTATATGCACATACTCATGTGTGCTAACATAAGCTAATACAAACATTTAATGCTTACTTAAATAATTATACTTGCATTCCTACTCATACATATGCACATGGCATAGCTTCACATGTATTATATGCACACATATATATATGCTCATATATATATTTTACTATATATATTAAAAAAAATCAACTATAACAGTTTAATCCTAATAGAACTTTAAGATTAAACTGATTAAATAATTACTAAAATTACATAATTAAGCTACAGAAAAACTTGAATCTCTCTCCCTCTCTATTTCTTTCTTTCATTCTTTCTAACTCTCTTTCTCTCCTATATATTTCTAGCCGCCACGCACTGCCGGGCCCAGCCTCGCAGGAGAAAGCTTCACTTTCTCTCTCCTCTTTCTCTCTCTATATGTGCACATTCTTTCTCTCTCTCTCTCCCTATTTATCTCTCTTCTCTGCCATCCATAATGCGCTCTATCTTTTCTTCATCGATGATCGGCGACAAATTCTATAGCTGATGTCGTCAGAGGCATGATCCATCTTTGTGAGTACAATGCCTCTCCTATTAGCGTAGCCGTCGGGCGTCATTTTCCCTATTTCTACTGTCGTATGGTGCTTCAATAGCTAGGACTCGGGAGGTTAAGTCTCTTCATCTCTCTCTCTCTCTCTCTAGCACATATGTAGACAAAAAAGAAACACACTCTCTCTCTCACTACTATACATCATCTCTCTTGACCGCCTCCGTAGCCACCAGAAGCTCTCTCTCTCTCTCATGCGATACAGCAGCGGGAGTCAATACCCGCCGGCCCATGTCCAGGTCTCCTGAGCCAGCGGATGACAGAAAAGTGCTGCCAAAACAAAACTGCCAGATTAATTCTCTCTTCAACCCCTATCTAAATCTCTAGTGGCGTGCAAAGAGCAGCATCACATGAATCTTTTTTTCTCTAAATTTCTGGAGGAGCCAACTTCTCTCCAGGACGTCATTTTTCTGAACATGATCTCTTTGAGCGCGCGGCCCAGGTATATGTTCTGAGTTCACTCTCTCTATGCATGCATTCAATAGTCAAGGGAAGAGAAAAGAAGACTAGAAAATAGAAAGAAAATAATACCTGCAAGAAAACATTAGAAGAGAACAGAGCTTAACACACATATATATACACATAGAATCTTCTCTATACCACTCTTTTTGTTTTAACTTTTAATCTACAACCTCACTTTAGCCCATTAACACTCACCACACTTTTAATTGGCTTTATTCACACAACTCACTTACTCCATTCTTTTATCCATTTTCATATATACCTTTCATTTAAAGTTTCTCTTTAAACTACTTTAAGTGCATAATTTACTATTACCATTCCTTTATCTAGCATACTCACACACCACTCATTATTTATCCATATTATTTATCTTTTTAATTCAATTATCCTACATTTCCTAATTAAATAATTTATTTAATTTAATCTTACTTTAAGAGATTAATAATTAAATACCTTAATATTTGTATTCACACACACAATTAAATTAACTAATTAAATCATAATTCAATTTTTAATAACTAAATGTCTAATTGATAGATTAATTTAATTAAATATCAAATATTTCACTCTTAAAACTAATGCTAATATTCATTCCCTCTCATAATAAAATCCCTTGGACACCCCTTTAAAACTTATCAAAAACCTAGTTTGACCCTAGCATTAACCCAATAAAATCCTAGCTCTAACCATAGAATTAACATTCTAACTTAAATACACATAAATTAATCTAAACCTAGGGTCTTATAGCCATATTTCAATGTTTCATTGGCTTAATCATGTTGGAGCAGAACAATCAAACAATTAGTGATTACATGAAGTCTAGAAGTGGAAAGATAAGTGGAAGATTGAAGATCAGTTTCAAAGAGAAGAATAGAATCAGAAATTTTTCTTTTGTACATTATCCTTGTAAATATTTCAATGTATTTGAAAGAATGACGAGTTTGACTCGTATATATATATATAGATCGTTTTTTGCTAAAGCACCTTGATCTGTCTGTCACAATGCCTCTTCGATAGAGCTCTAATCGTTCTTACTATTGATAAGTCAAAAAGTTGCAAATAGAGTAAACATGCATAGTATAGAAAAATCGGAAAGCTTTAATTGATCAGAACGATGATGAAGGAGACATATATAATTCGGGTGATAGGGATAGAACAATACAGCCTCATATGAGTGTTGCAAGCGTTTACGATGAGAAAAAAAAAACTGGATCTACTTGGTTGCCCAATTGCTTTCAAGCTTCTTTCCATATAATTGTAAAAGCTTACCTTCTCCGGTCTGCGCAGATATCGGTTCTATATCATCATGCGATTTCTTCTGTCATCTCCTCACAAGCATGCTCCAGTGCATCTCTGAAGGTGATGCAGAAATCCTCTCAGATCGTCCTCCCTCCCGCATGCAATTGCTTCTGTAAGAATAGCGCAAGCTTTCTCCTCCTTTTTGCCTCCAGCATTTCGTTAAGAACACCCTCCTTTTTCTGATATAGCTTTTCTAGAACGTGTTAGAAGATCCTCCTCTGGATTAAATAATCATGGCGATCTTCAAAGCCATTGTCAGATGATTTCTCTGTCTGAATTGATTGAACTTCGAAAAAAAATGATCTTCACCCATTATATGAGAATCTTCGGATCTCTTCTGTAACAGAAATCTGCACTTCTCCTGTCCTACAAAGGTTTTGATGAAGCCCTTCGCATTTGCTATTGCATAAAGCGTCAATTTTGTGTAAGCATAATGAGAGTCAAAGTGAATCACAAGCAGTTCTGAAACACGTTTGTCAAAACTAATGCCGCAGATTTGATCGAAATTTATATTCACGACTTTGGTTTCCTCATTCTTTTTGTATCTTTCTTTCTTTTGGCATGCGGCTCAATTCTTCAGCCTCCTTCCCTCTGGTGGGTTCGATTCTTCCCAATCTCAACGGACTGTTTACCCTGTCACGCTCAGCTTCCTCCTTCCTCCTCTACGTATAAATCGATTAAGAGTGCATAAATTGCAGACCATGTCGTAAGTCCATCTACATTAAATTTCTTTGATGTCCACACAAGCGCACAGAGCTGGGCAGAAAATCGCTATCGAACTGCCGTCCTTACCTGTTCTCTGTATCCTCCTCACACCTCACGTTGCCTCACTAATTTAGCAAACATCTCTCCAAATCCTCCAGCCGAAGAGAATCTTTCCTTTTCTGCCCTGAAATGTGCGGAGCTATTCCAACTTGTGCTGAGTATGCTCATTGATATTTGTCGCCATCTCGAATAGCATTATGAGTCTTTTTTTTAATGGGTTGCAATAGACCATTAAATGTCTCATCACCCATCACCTCCTACAACTACAACAGCATGTGCAGCATATCATAGTGCCTCTTTTTCAATCGCAAACGCATGAAATGAACCTTGTTTCAACATTTAAAATTGAAAACCCACAAGAAACCAAAAACATTGATATTCTTCCATGTGCACTGTGCTCTTTCCCTTGAGAGTTTTCATGCCCTTGAATTGTAAGCTCGGATTTTAGATCGCGACCACAACGTATGTGCATATATATGTGTATGAGTGTGTATATATACATATGTGCATATGTATGTGTATGTGTATAAGCATATACAAGTGTATGTATATGCATGCGTATATGTATGAAACATGCATGTGCATGTGGATGCATTTCCATTTGCATCCATGTGCATGCATGTGAATGTGCATGCATGTGGATGTGCATATACATGTACTTAAGTATATGTTAATGTGTGTATGTGTATATATATATGCAATAATCCATGCATGCAAGTCTTTTTATGTGGTTGTAGAAAGTTTTGTGCATATGCATGTATATGTGTAAGTGTATGTGCCCATGTACGTGTGTGTATATATGTGTGTGCATGTGTATGTGTATATGTGTATATGTGTGAATGTGCATCTTCATCATGTATAAGAGTATATGTGCATATCAATAGGTGTGAGTATGCTAACTAATGAAAATAACACAATTCAAATGATATACAAAGAATGGAAATTGTACTTACAATAGTTAGCCATATTTTTTTCTTGGTTAGCTTCTTGGATAACCTGCAATAGAGAGAGAGAGAGACAGAGAATTCAAAGAGAGAAAGAGGTAGAAAAGAGAGAAACAGAGACAGAGAGAGACAATAAGATAGAGATTAGGCAAAACAACAATTCTGCATATACTTGTTTTAGCTCGTAAGCACACCGCAATTGCGAATGTTGGAGAGCTCTTCGATGAGATGCGTGAACATGCCGATTGAAGAGACTCCAACGTTTTAATTTTTTTCGTCAACAAGCTGTCGTGTAAGCGATGGTAAGGTGTTGTAAAAAGCACTGCAATCGGTGTCACATAAGCGACGTTATTTACCATCACTTATGCGATGCAAAAAAGCATCATTGATGCGACGCTTTTTAAAACTGTCACTTTAGCGATGCTCATTGTGAGCATCACACATCTCATCGTGCCACACATCGAAAAAAACATCGTTTTGGTCATCATTTAATCGACAATCCACACTCGACGCTTCTTGCAATGTTTTTTGAAATTTTATAGCAACAAAATTGTGTCGCCTTAACCATTGCTCTGCGTCCGTATTCCTTGTAGTGAAGGCCCGTAAAAGTTGGTATGGATGTTTAACTTGGTAAATATATTTCTCTGCATATAGTTAATTATTTTAGATGATTTCACTCATGATTGGTAGCTTGTTAAGATAATTGAAGTTCCCCAAAAGGAATTTTATCAATTGCTGCTATATTCAGAGAATTGTGCAAAACTGTGAGTAGGTGTCTCAACCAAAATAGCAAGTTCTAGACCTTGGATCATGTGCCTATCTATCTATTTTGATCCTACCATTAGTGCATCATCTTCCAAGCAACATATGTGATCATTTATGCTTATTAACTAGCTAAAGAGGCCCACAACACTCTCCATCCATCACTTATAGTAGGTGTGGAGCAGGATTTAGCTTCACCAACTCATCTCTTATGAGTATCCACCATCTCCTCCAACATGTGCTTCATTTAAAGAAATGTTAATATGGAAATAAGCATAAAAGTTGCATAAATGCTAGAGTCTTTGTTTTTGAATGAATTCGAGATAAACTATAATAGATTATTTGAGCTTATGAGTTTTGTATCTCTATATTTTGAAGTCTATTTTTGTATAACTCTACATCGTTAATATTAGTTCACTTTTAGGTTCATACTTTTAAGTCTAATTTTGTATAACTCTACATCCTCTTCACTATTTTATTATTAAAGCTTAATGGGTACTACTATGCGTTCTTGATGTGATTTCCCTAAGTTTGGATTACGAAGCTTTGAAAGAAGCTTTTAGTTCATAATGTGATTGTATGTATATCTATTTTCAAAACATAATAGGAATTTTTACGCTTTGAGGTATGGGAAGATTTACAATGATAAACTGTTTCATAATATTAGAAGAAGAGTAAGCTTCAGTCAAAAGGATATAAGTATAAATGGATTGTCAAAAGAGGGATTCCATCAAATACAATCGCAACCTATCCTTGTTGAGCTAATAGTTACATCCAATATATGTTTTCATGTCATAAGCGAGTGAAGTAAATGATTTCAGCTTGCTTATTTTCGTGGGTATAGGATTCTCTAATTAGTCACAGCCCATGAACCCACAACCCGTTTTGGGAGGATTGTGGTTAGGCCCATCGAATTGCCTCCAAAGGAATTTTGAATTAATTTTTATATGTAGCTTTTAAATGGATTACTCTGAAGAGATATAATATCTAATTTGATCATGAGAAAAAGTGGTGGGTCCTCTCCAACCTTTCTTGTCTCAAGCATTCTCATAACCAAACTAAAATCACCGAAGAAGGAAGAACATTCAAGCATTCTCATGTCTCAAGCCTCTCTTTCTCCAAGTTAGGTGCATAAATGGAGGAAGTAGAGAAGGATCGAAAACCCTCAAAGAAGGTGGCAAAAATATATATGCTCATTGTTAGTGATCAAATATATGCTCATTGTTAGTGATCAAATTACTACAACTCCCTCGAGGATGTTGAGTAGAGGATCCTCCTCCTCAAGTATGCTTTATGCAGATTCACTTCATGAATGCTCTTCAAGGACAACATAGACCATGGACATTGAAAAATAGAATGTTTGATCTATTATTGGAATGTGAACCCTTTTCATTTTTACTTTTTTTTTCTTTACTTTCATATTTTGACCTGCTCCTTGAGGATTAATTGGCCCTCTTAGTATTTGTTTGTGTTATGCTTTTCCTTTATTTTCTACCACTTCCAAGTGTATGGCACGAGAGCCTTACGTCTATTAAATCTTGGGATTAATATGAATAACGATCTTTTATGATGTTGTATATAATTTTATGTTTGTGCCATATGTAATCGATTACACAGAAACATATGAAATATTGTTTTCGGAAACATATATATATATGACTTTTTAGCATTAGGTACTAAAACCTTAACTCCTTTAATGAAGCACACACTTGATGAAAAATCTACTACTTATTACGACGTTTTTGATGATTTAAGTGAGTTTAACGCATCAACAGAAGAGAAAGGGTATACCGGCGGTAGACCGGAAACGAATGCAATCCAATATTATATGGAAATGAGAGAGGTGTGAAAATATCAAAGGCGATTATTTAAAAAATTATTACACAAACTTGAATGCACTCTGAAGAACAAAACCAACAATTTCTATTGATTCAGACTCAACGAGGGTACAACGCTATTGTAGTACATGGCTGCTTCTCAAAGGCCATTTTTGATCGGTTGAACTCTATCTCTGAATATGACTCTAACTCGTCTTCAAATGGCTTATTCGAGGGGACACACTTGAAACATCCACTTGTACTTGCATTCATCATAAGCTAGTTGTCGATGATTTTTGTAGGATGTTCGACATCCTCTTTTTGTAGGATGTTCGACATCCTCTCTTGCTGCTTCTTCACGGTTGTACTTGGTCTTGAGAAGAGTCCAATTGAGAGCACTTTATATGTTAAGCATGTAAATGATGTGCTTCTAATAATTGTTGTCTATGTTATTGCTGTTCCCTTGTCCTAATGAGAAGCATATTGATGACTTTAAGGCTGATTTGCATGCTTCATTTGAGATCTCAAATTATTTGGGCATTCAATTTATGCAAGTTGATGGCAGAATAGTTTTGTGTCAAACAAAATATATTATTGCAGTGTTTTGGCCCTGAAGACTCCAAACGTGTTACCACTCCTATGTAAATAGGCTACAATTGAGTCTTCATGATGTTGGAGATGCATTTGATGTTGTTCTCTATTAGTAGGCTATTGGATGCTTGATTTACTTATGCATAGCTCGGCAAGATATTTAATTTACTATCTCATAGATGAGCATGTTTATGCATTGCCGAGGTCTCAAGCATTGGGAGGTGGTTAAGCGCATCTTTTGCTGCTTCAGTGGCACCCAACTACTTGGATTGTTTTATCCCAAGAAGGAATCACTACCGCCAGATTTACATGTTTTTTCTTACTCTAATTGCATTGGTTGCTATGACACTCGTGTGTCTACTAGTGGCTTTTGCTCCATGCTTGGTAGCTCATGCATATTGAGAAAGAAGTAGCCT
>CM035410.1:127402080-127414580 GCA_020310875.1 Ceratopteris richardii | reverse complement strand
GTAGGCGTGTTTGCAATTCAGTTACCTGTTCCTGGAGATCTTTTATGGCCTCTGCGTTGAGAAGCGAAGCCACAAAGGGGGTGGTTGGAGGTGCAGCTGTTGGTCTTTGTTGGTGTTCCTGCTTCAGTTGTCCTAGCTCCTCCGATAGCTTATCATGTGCTTCGAGCAGCATGGCATAATCTTCCAATATAATCTTGATATTATCGGGGGTCACTGCTTGAAACTTGGATGGGCTGATGGGTGCCCCCGGTGTGCTCTCAATAGCTGCCTCCAAGTTCTCTTGATTTTGTATTTGCAGACGTCTGTTCTCTTCCTGAGCAGCCGCTAGATGGCGTTTAAGTAGCGCCATATTTCGCTGAAGTTTTGAGTTGCGTTCCAGCTGTGTCCGTAGGTGACCTTCTACCACCTGCACTGCTTCCTGATCTACGTTCTGTAGCTGTACTTCCAATATATTATGGGCTTCTTGGAGGGTTTGGAACTGTGTGTGGAGGCGAGCGTTCTCCTCTTCTAGTGCCGCAAGGCGGTGCTGTAGTGTCGTTGAGTGCTCTTGCAGGCGTTCGTTTCGTTGCTGGAGCTGAATGTAATCTGTTCTTAAATTTGATATACAAGCCAACATGGTGTCCAATGCATTTCCTATAGATGAGTGGGGGGTGTTTACCGTGGAAGATGCATGGGAAGGGAATTGGGGAAGGGAGAGAGTGAATGAGGTGTCTACGAAAGTTGTGTGTGTGGGTGAAATTGGTGGAGGGGGAAAGGGAGGAGGTGAAGCCGTGGGTGGAGGTGCTGTGGGTGGTGAAATGTCCATACCTTCAGGAGTGGGTGTTAGTGTGGGGCCTGCCATATACATTGGTATGGTAGGTGGTGTGTGTGTGGAAGTGGTGAATAGATGTGACGTGGGGTGGGGAGCTGAAGAGACAGGGAATGGTTGAGAGCCTGGTTGAAAAGCCCTAGCAAAGAGGTCATGGAGGGATTGTAGGAATGGAGAGAGGGATGTCGAGGGTTGAGGTCGTAAATTTGAGGAGGGCTGAAAGGGTTGCGTGGTAGCAGGGAAGCCCATGAATGTGGATCTAGGGTCAGGATGACCCGTGGCTGAGGGCGTTGGGGATGGTTGCCCTAGGGCAGGCTCTAGGAGGGGTTCAGCGGATTGTGTAGTGTCGGGGTTTGCTTCGAAGATTGGATTATCAGTGGTAGAGAATAGGTTGGCACTAGAGATGGGAGTACGGAAGATGAAGGTTGGGTCAGTGGGTTGAGTGGTAGATGGGATTTCCACTGTCTCTGTTCTAGGAGGTGGTGGTGGGGAAGTAGGTGGTAGTGGTTCGGTGGACTCCTCATGGGTGGCGGGGTGCTGTTGGCTAGCTGTTTGGGAGGTTGGTGTAGTAGTTGGCTCTTCTGCAACTGTAACGGGAATTTGGATAATCTTACCTGAGCGAGGTCGTGTCTGGAACCTTCGTGGGTCATATTGAACTGAAGGCCTCTGAATGGCAGTGCGCACAGCTTCTACAACTCCATATGTTTCTGCCATCAATAAGAGACCCTCCCTGTACTCTGAGTCAACTCCCGCTTCTTCCAACAACTGAGTCATAAGTACTCTGCTGCTCTGTTCAGTGAGTAATTGCTGCGATCGCACTCTTTCCATAATCTGATACAGCCTTCGGAGTTCTGCTGTATATGCTGGGGCTTCAGTGGTGTCCTCTTCATACGCTTCTTCTTCGTCCGGGTGTCCGTGTTGTTGACTTTGCTGAGTGTCACTCCAATGGACATGTCTACCGTCTGTAGACTTTCTTCGTCTTCGTGAGGATGTGCCCTGCTCCTCTGCCTCTGAATAAAACTCCACATCAGAGAATTGTGTGCTTTGTAGGAATGCTTCGAAATCCTGGGGGTCCAGTCCTTCAGCCTCTCCAGTGGCAGCAAATTCGAATTCAGGTGTAACAGGAGGAGCCGATGGGGTAGGTTGTGTCGTAGTGTCAGATTCCGACCTGGGTATCCTAATGGTAAAGGGAGGTACAGTGCCCTCTCTTAGTGGTGATGCCTCAGGAGTAGTCAGGACTTCCCTTGTCTGGACACAAGGGATCGCGCCCCTCATGCGCTTGGACTGATGTGTGGACGTCTTGAGCCTTTTAAACATTTGTAATTGTGCCCAAGTTAAGGCACGCTCAATGGGGACATCATATGCCAAGCATCGGTAAATGATGCGTGTGAGTGCACAGCATCCGTTCACCACTAATTTCCTAGAAGCCCGTTTGTTTGCTTCATACAACTGATCTATAATCCACACTGGTAGCTTAATAGGTAACGCACCTGCTTCCGCCAAGTAGAGAGCAAACCAGATCTTCTTGTGTGGTTGCGTGAATCGGTCTTGACCGGGGAAGGCGAAATGTTGCATGCACATTCGGAGAGGGATGGACACATTTGGGGTGAGTGCTGCCATGTCTTTCAGCTTCACTAGTTTCCTGTCCTTCATGTTGGTGGGAACGAGAGCATCCTTTTCTGAGGGTACATGCGTGCCATGCATATTTAAAGCATCACTCACCAGCTCCACAGTAAGTTCAAACCTCTTCAACTCGTTGTTGCCCAGCAATGAGGGGAGAACAAATGATCCGGGTTGGTCCTTATCTTCATGAGCTTGTAATGTGGAGACCAAATAATAACACCGGAGGAGATCGGGTTTAGGTAGTGGGGCTTCAAAATATTCCGCCAATCTTGCTTGTTGCCATATGGTCTGGAGATCTTCGGTGTTCTGTAAAGTCTCGAACTCCTTGGAGAAAAATTGGAATCGCACCCATGATCTGTCATACTTGCATTTAGACTCCCAGATATACTTGGCCTCACCTAATGGACCGGGCATGCCATTGAACCAATGAGAGTTGGCATGAACTCTTTCCGTGATTCCTGTAGGTGGATCTGGCACCGGGAGTTGCTGAAGGTGTTGCAACTCCACTGGTCGTTCAGTTGGGGGCACATCCACAGGTAGGCTATCCACATCAATTCCTGCAGTAAGTATCCCTACTTGTGAGCCCGAACCTATCGCTTCTGCCATTTTTCTTCTTGCGTGTTGATTCTGTGAGAATATAGAATCATGTGTTAACATCGTAATGGACAGAATAAATCCGTTGTTGTCCCCGTTACAACATTAACATGAGGTAGATGGTGAGTTAGTGGTTAGTAAGTGCACGAAGACAGTGCGTGTAGTTAATGTTTGTGTATTCCTAGGAGACTAATGCCGTGAGTAAGTGGGGTGAATTTACAATTTGGGGTGGGGGGGTTTATTACAGGTCTTAGACTGCCAAATGCAGCGGATGGGCTTTGCTTTCGGTTTCGTAGAGACTCTAGAGAGCTGTGTCGGTGTCGCTGTTTGGGAATGGGGCCTTTTAGGGACCCACTTATAAGTGATTACATGCATGCTCTTGGGTCTTGGTGTGTTCCTAAGTGTTGAGAACGAGGGAATACTAGTTGTACACGTAGTTGGGTTATGCTGCATAGGTTGTGGCCTTGGCGTAACTACTTGTGCCCTCACGCAAGCCTTAGGCACCCAAATTTGTCTAGATTGTGGGCTTGCCTTCATCGACTTTTTGGGCACCCAAATAGATTTTACTTTGGCAGAAGAATTTCTGACAGACTTCTTATTAGCGTCGTGTTGTTGGTTACTAATAAGAGGCTTTGCCTGTGTAGTTGACGGTGGTGCACCCGGTTGCTCGCCTTTCCGCACCCACACCTGGTTTATTTTTTGGGACATTCTGCTGCGCAGGTATTTTTGATCTCGGACATAGGTAGTACTCTGCTTCTTTTGCTTGTGATCCGCCTTTGGTTGCTGCCTCCTTCTGGCCTTTGGAAAAGAAGGAAGATCCGTTGCATCCCTGACTCCTTTTTTGCAAATATCATTCCTCTGCAACACAGGGTTTTGAACAAGAACAGCATGGTCATCTTCATGTGTACCCCTGGAAGGACCAGGAGTCTGTGCCTTTCCTAGTTCCTTGAGTGCTCCATTGTCTAATTCTACTGTAACTCGACTATGATTGACCCAAACCTGGAGAAGTCCACTTCTTAGGTTTAGATTGACTGCTTGGTCATAGATCCAATCTTGACCCAAGACTAGAGGTTCAGTGAGATCCTCATCTTGACACACCAGTACTTTAACTGTCATTGCCTCATCATGAATGTAAAGGGGAAGTTCCGCCTCGCCCATGCAAGGGGTTTCCACTCCTCCCAATCCTACAAGATATGCTTCCACAGGATTGACAGTCAATTGTAATTCTTGGCAGTAAGACAATTTAACAGAACTAGTGGCTGCACCTGAGTCAATCAAGGCTCTTACGGTCCTTGCACTCTTTCCTTGTCCTATATCTAAGGTTACGAAAGGACGTCTATCAATTATTCTATTCGAGCTTGTTCCTGCAACTTCACACATGGCCATGGGATATCCTTGATCTGCATAGTCATTCGCTCTAGGCTGATCTCTACCTTGCCTTCCTAACTTCATCCTTCTGATGCGTTCTAAAGCTTCTGCTTGGGCTTCTTCTCGAACTCGCTTTTCTTCCTCTTTGCGTTTCTTAGCAGTGTTGAGTCGGCTGAGCATTTCCTCTGTGAGGGGTTCCTGATACAACTTGACTCTGCAACCGCTAATATAATTTGGGAGAACCTCACCTTCTAATGTGGCCAATTGTGCTGCTCCGCTCGTGGAGATCCTATTGATGATCATAGGTCCGTAGCCTCTCTTTTCTAGCTTCCTCGCGTGTTGTTTTAGTGTATAGACTAAGACTAGATCTCCTGCTTTCAAGCCTTTATCCTTCACGTGGGCATCAAAGTATGTCTTCTGTCTCTTCTTGGCTGCATATATCCCTGCAGCGGCTCTCAGTCTTGTTTCTCCTAATCGTTCAAGGTCAAAGATCCTAGAGGAGAGCTCATGACCTGTCCATTCGTGCTCTTGTGCTACTCTCAATGTAGGGATCAGGAAGTCCAAGGGTAGCAGAGCATTTTGGCCAAATACCATCTGAAAGGGAGTGGCTTGGAGTACCGTTTTATAGGCAACTCGGTATGCCCAAACAGCATGGTGTAGCTGTTTGTCCCAATCAGAGCGTTTAGTGTTCACTAGTTTCGTCAGTACATTGCATAAAATCTTATTAGTGCTCTCAGCTTGTCCATTAGCTTGAGGGTGATAAGGGGCAGACTTCTTGTGTATTACCAAGAATTCTTGGAGTAGATTTTCAATCACTTCGTTCAAGAAATGAGTGCCTCTATCACTTACAAGCTCTATAGGTAGCCCGTATCTTGTGAATACATTCTCAAACAAGAATTTGGCAGTTGTTTGAGCATCGTTCTTGGTTGTAGCTTTTACCTCAACCCACTTGGTGAGATAATCTGTTGCCACAATGATGTATTCCGCATGAGAACCTTTAGCTGGGGGATTAATAGGACCTATGAAGTCTATTCCCCACTTAGAGAATGCACGTCCACCCATCATAGGTTTCAGTGGCATCTCATCTTTGCGTATAGGATACTGAGTCCTCTGACAGACATCACACCGTTTCACATATGTATGTGCATCCATGTGAAGGGTAGGCCACCAAAAGCCCGCAAATAGGATTGCCTTGATCACCCGATCCGGTCCAAAGTGTCCTCCTGCTACACCTTGGTGAGCAGTTTCCAAGATCTTAAGATATTCACTCTCATGGACACACAGTCTCAGGTAACCATCCTTACCACGCTTATATAGACTATCACCAATGAGTGAGTACTCCAAGGCTTCTTGTTCTAAACTCCTTTTCCTAGCTAGAGTCATGTCTGGAGGGAATGTGTTTGTCCTCAAGAATGATACGAGAGGTTCGCTCCAATCTGGTACAATGGATACTTGATAGAGAGTGGCATGTTCCACAGGTGGTTTAGTGCAACAGATTGGGCATTCCTTGCACAACTTTTGGACATCCGCTTCCATAGTTGGCCAATGCACTCCGAATCTCTTTAGAGTCTGTAAAGTTCGTTGCTTTGAATGGTGTTGCTCTAACGCACCTACATGTGCTAATTGCAACCATTTAGCGTACTCATCCTCTTCTACGCAACAAGCCAAGATTCCTTGATCTGTGTGCTTGTACATGCTTCCTGCCATGATGTGGTACTTTTGGGCTCTTACAACCTCTCTATTCCGTGTGTTCACCACTGGATGATTAGGCCCGTATGTCAATACTGGTACCAATGGCTTAGCCCACTGCGGTACAACTTCCAAATTAAACAAGTAAGCATCAGGAAGGTCATCTGATACTCCTTGTGGGGCCTCTCACGATGTGAGCCTAGAGAGGTGATATGCTCTCAAATGAGTCCTCCCTTTTCTTACCACAACCTCAAAGTCATATTCCATGAGCAAGAGAAACCATCTTACTAATCTTCCTGTATTGCACGGCTTGTTTACAAGATATAACAATGCCTGATGATCAGTAAAAAATTTAAACTTATTTGCAAGCAAATAGTGTCTAAATTTCTTAACTGCATATACCATGCCTAATCCTTCTCGTTCGGTAGTGGTGTAATTCCGTTCAGCCGCATTCAACTGTCTACTGGCATAGGCAATTGGAAGATCCATATTACCTTCACCAGTAGGTTGTGCAAGCACACATCCAATAGCATAATTGGATGCATCCACATGAACATGGAATGGCTTATTCCAATCTGGTGTGGTCAAGATTGGTGCTGAACATAATCTTCGTTTAAGCTCTTGGAAGGAATTCTCACATTCATCCGTCCACTCAAAGTTTGTCAGAAGTCCGTACATGGGCTTTGCGATGACCGCATACATGTGGATGAAACGTCGGTAATACCCACAATGCCCCATGAAAGCTTGTACTTCCTTGACATTCTTTGGCCTAGGTAGCTCTGCTATGGCCCTCACTTTTTCTTCGTCGGTAGATATGCCATTTTTTGACACTATATGTCCTAGAATCTTTCCTTGCCTGACCATAAAAACACACTTTTCTGGGTTCAGGCAGACCTGATATTCTCTACATTTGTCAAAGATTTGTTTGAGTTCAGGAATATGGGTTTGTCTAACATTGGAATGAGCACAGAGATCATCAACGTAGACTTCTAACAGAAACTCCTTAAACACATGGCACATCAGCCTCTGGAAGGTAGCTGGTGCATTGGTAAGCCCAAATGGCATTACTCTAAAAGCAAAAATGCCCCATTCTGTGGCAAAGGCTGTCTTATGCTGATCCTCTGGAGCTATGGCTACTTGATTGTAGCCCGAAAATCCATCAAGGAAGCTGTACACTTCCTTGCCTGCCACTCTTTCTAAGAGATGTTCTGTGATGGGAAGCAGATAGTTATCTCGAATCGTGGCGGCATTAACCTTTTTCAAGTTAATGCACACACGCAGCTTGCCATTCTTCTTGGGCACCACTACGATGGGGGATACCCATTCAGTGTGCTCAATTTCATAGATAAATCCAGCTTCGACCAGTCTATCTATCTCTTCCTTGATCTTAGCAGCATAGTTATCGTTATATGTATAAGGTTTTTGCTTAGAGGGTTTGGCGTCTGAAGTCATGGGGATGGTGTGCGAGCATATGTCCGGGTCAACCCCTTTCAAATCCTTGTAACTCCAAGCGAATACATCTCTGTATTCTCTTAGCAAGGCAATCAATTCGTGCTCTTCTTCGTCTGTCAGGTCATGGCCTATATACGTGCATCTCTCCTCTCCTTCTTCTATAGCCACTACTATTTTCTTGGTGGTTTCTTTGTTATCATAGGCCTCTCCTGATTGTGCCTCCCATTTAGGCATTCTTATCATGACTCTCCTGTCATCTATCTCATACTTCTTAAAATTTTCGGGGACCTCAAACAAAGATTCTTCCTCTTCTGGTGAGGCTTCTTTCTTTTTTCGTTTCTTCCCTTCTTCCTTCGGGCTCACATGTGTTGCTAATCTTAAGTCATTTGTAACTTATCCATGCCTCTGGGGTTGAAATTCTACTTCATGGAAGTATTCTTCATCTGATGCAAATGGTGGGTCCATAATGATAGACTCGAGATCGGAGTCACTTGCATCCTCAAATGCATCAGGGCTAGGTTCGCATTCTTCTAAAACTGCCTCTCCCATGATCGGCTCTATGGAGAAGACTGAAATGTCATAGCCATCCTCATCACAGTGAGGTGTCCATTGTTCTTCATTGATGGCTACGTCCATGGTTGCTAAAATTTCTGCCCAACCGTGAGGTTCAAATTCTTCGTCTGGAAAAACTACAGGTGCATAGGCTGGGTCTTGAATGGGTCTATGAGTTTCGCTCGCACCTATTTCTCTGGCTTTTTCTCTCTTCTCTTCCTCTACTGCCACTTTGCACATCCATAAGTGGGTGTCTTCATGCATCCAAGAGGATCCTGACCCTATGGAATGCACAGATTCCGTATCATCTTTGGCTCTATGGATGGGATTCCACTGGATAGGAGGGACATCTCTATGAGAATAGTCCTTGAGATTGACTTTGGTTGTAACACCTAAGTGCTGCAGGTACAAAGAATTGGTCCCCCAATCCTATACCACTTGCAATTGTCGCATAAATGGTCTTCCCAAAATCATCTCATAGGCATGATTTTTGCTGAAGTCACATATAGCAAAGCTATGTTCAAACTCGACACCACAAGTGGTGAGAGTTATTCCTTCTAGCAATCCTAGGGGTCTCTCTATGTGACCATCGGCCATTTGTAACTTCATCCTCGTTGGCCTGAGTGCTGGCTTGCCCCAACGCTTCCATAAGGAGGTGGTGGCAATTGCAACTCCTGCACCTGAGTCCAAAATTGCCTTGGTGGTGTACTCTTGGTAGGTGATGGGAAGATAGGTGTTCCCTTCTTCACCTTCACACATATCTCCTATCTTATCCAAGGGAATTTCTGGCACTGTCCTATGGGATCCTACCCGGGAACGAGGTTTTGCCACTTCAGTGACTCGACTGGCTGCATATTTCCGCGCGTTTGGTCTATCCTCAGGCAGATCTTCCAAAGTGAGATCGCGTTGCACTTTGGTGTTCATTACTACCTCCGTGTTTCTTGGTAGGACTGAGTCGTCGTTCCTTACCATGACTGTGGGTGCTCTCATACATGTGGACTTGGCTTCCCATGGGCCTGTGAAGTGGGGTAGCTCTTGTATGGAATTAGACTCAAAGTCCAATCTCTCGTGAGACTGAGCACTCTCATGTTCCCCGTAAATAGATGGGATATCTTGTGGGAATTGGTCGTGTGCGTCATCCACAAGTTCAAAAGGAGGGGCGACCTCGCTTTCGTTATCCCATTTGTCTTCTTGAATCTCTCGTAGGAAGTCTGGTGCAAACCGATTCATAGAAGAAGAAGTGTCTGGCTCCGTAGAATTGGGCACATAAGCAACCTGGGAAGGAGGGCTTATTCTTTCGTTGGCTCTCTCCTCCTTCTCATAAGCTTCCTGGGGAGGGTTACTTATTCTATTACTTTTCCGAACAGGCTCATACGCTCCCTGAGAAGGAATGTAGGCAACCTGTGGAGGTACATGAGCTTTCGCGGGAGGCTCATCTGCCTTTTGGGGGGGAAGATAAGCTTCTTGAGGAGGCACATGGGCTTCCTGAAGAGGCTCGCTTATTCGTTCTCTTGCCCTTTCCTTTCTTTGAGGGGCAGGTTCCTTTTTTGATTGTGCAATTAGCCTATCTATTCTTTCTAAGGAGGGGAAGTTGTCTGGTTTAGTGGGATTGGCCACATAAACTTCCGATGGGGGATGGTTCATGTTTTTGCTTGCTTTATCTTTTTCTTGATTTTTTTCTTCCTTGGCAGATCTTGCGATTATCCTCTCTAACTTCTCTAGGAATCCATCCAAGTGTAATTGCGTTTTGGCTGAGCTCGAGTGATTGAAAAGGCGACTGGCTTCAAACATAGTTTGAGCCAATGCGACCATTTTCGCGCACAGTTTGGTTCTTTCTATCTCTAGGTCAGCTCTAGGATAGCACTTGTCATGATCCGTGACGTTTGGTCCTTCTTGGATTCTGGCCTGATATGCTTTAAGCATCATGTCTATGTCTTCAGGAGTGGGATCAGCTAATACCGATCCTGTTTGGGGTGGTGGGTGGGTTACGTGGGCTGTCTTAGAGGGTGAAGGGATGGAGGGTGATGGGGATGGTAGCGGTGGGAATGTGTGAGAGTGCGGTTGAGATGTGATCTCTATGATTTTAGCCTTGGTTTCTCGTAGACTTTCCTCAAGTTCACTCATCTTCTTTGCCCACTGCCTTTTCATGCGTTCGCGGCTATCTCTCCAAGCTCTTGTTCTCTTTTTGTTTTGGCTCTCAGTATCGCTAGCATCTGGGCTCTTTTCCTGGCCTACCCCTTGGTTTTGCTGCAATGTCTGAGCCCTAGTGACTACCTGTACTGGTGCAGTGGAAGTGACACTTCCTGAGGAGTCTACCACTAACCCAACAACGTTGATAGGGGTGATTTTTGGCATGCTATTGGGGTTCTTTGGGCAATCTCGTAAGAGATGATCTTTTCCGCAGTCTTGGCAAAAGCCTTGGATAGTCACGGACTGAGGTTGTGTGGGCGGAGGCAAGGGACAATCACGAATGAAGTGATCCCCCTGACATCAGTAGCATGGTCCTCTAGGAATTGGTGGTCGTACCTGCCTAGGTTGAGGCCTAGAATTGGGGTTTGCATACATGACGTTCGTGTAATCTGACTCCCAACTAGGTTCATTCGGCTCTTCACTATAGTAGGACTCACCATGTTCTGGAGACTGCATGTAGTAAGCCTGGGGGCTATCCACATGGGTAGAATCAAAGCTATGATCACTTGGGTCATTTTCAGAGATCAAGGATGTTACAGGGACTATAGCTCTATTCAGGTTCTCTTCTGCAGCAGTATACTTTACCAGAATCACATTAGCTGGGGCTGGGGGTTGTTGTGCTAGCACAGGCTGAGGCCTTTGTTGGTTTTGATATTGAGGTTGGAAATTTTGTTGTGGCCTGCCATATGGTTGTGGAGGGTACTGGTTCTGGTATCTGCCTTGTTGGTAGGGCTGAGGGTAGGGTTGCCTAACCGCCTGCTTGTTGTATGGGCAATCTTGTGCGGTGTGGTTGGTGTATCTCCGTTCTATGGTGCAGTACTGGCTACTAGGATTTACTTGTGGCTGAGCCATAATGGGGCAGACATTCGCCATGTGGTCACCACCGCATGTATAACATCTTTTCACCGGGGCAAACCTTGGGATTTGTTTGCTAGTTACACCTAATTTCTGAGCTACTTTTTCGGCAAGTTCCTCAATTGATGTGGCTTGTGTGGAAGATTGACTAGATGCACTATCTGAATCTTTGTAAATTTTGGACAGCTCTAGCTCTTCTCCTAGGTTATCTTCAATGTCAATGCACATACGTACACACTCTTCTATAGTCCTAGGGTCTTTCAGATACACGTAGGATCTCAATTTTGGACTCAGCAATCCGTCAAGGAATAAGGCTACTTGTTTAGCAGATGTGGGTAGCTCCGAAATAGGGCACCTTTCAAGATACTGTCTAAATCTTCTTCCTGCAAGTCTCACAGTCTCTTGAGGGGTTTGCTTGAAGCTGTGAATCAGTGAGGAGGTGTTGTGTCTTATGCCACTCTTGGAGAACTCAATAATAAATGCTTCTAGGAGTTGGTCTATGCTCCTGAACTGACGCTCATCCAATGGCTGAAACCATGTAAGTGCCGTATTCCTCAGGGTTAGACCGAAGGCATTGTACTGCGTGAATAGATCCTCAACTTGTTCAGCTCTCAAGACTTTCTTGAACTCCGCCACATGATCATAGGGATCTCCTGTGCCGTCAAAGTAATTCTTCATGGACTTAACTAGCTGGGTGGGTCTCAAAGTTCTTGTGTGCTCTCTAGGCCTCGGCAGAGGGAATCCATCTACATTTCTTTGGTTCCTGTGGACTCTAAGCATCTCAGGTTCTGCCCTATTCGTCTCCGTTCTCGTTCTTTCTCTGCCCACTGGATTGGCAAAACTTACTTCTGGTCTATCTTTACTTCTGTCTCTTTGCATACCATGAGCCTGGGATGTTCCAGCTCCAGGGTGACCATAGGATACATTTGATCTTGGTTGGGGGAAAATGAATTCGCCCTTCCAAGTGTAAGCATGCCTATCATTTTCTGTCACCACAAAGATCCATTCTGAAGCATGATCTAAGTAGGTCACTCTGCCTGGGCTATCCGGATCCTTAAACTCATAGATCATGATATTTCCTATGTCTGTTGGCTGATTAGACTTATACCTCCAAAAGGCTTCATCAGTTTCTCGATTGAGAAGCAAATCTATGCACTTGTTATCTTGGGGGACCCACTCAGGCGTGATAATCCTAGTGAGAACTGATTTACCTCGAGGGGTTCTAGGTTCCGCACCCATGTTTCCTTGTTCCAAGTCACCTAAGTCCGCTTCTGAAATTACATTTCCAAATTCATCTGTCCTATCTGGATGACTGGTGACTACGTATATGGTTCCTTCCTTGTCCAGGTATGCACCGTTTTCAAACTTG
>CM035410.1:127359580-127394580 GCA_020310875.1 Ceratopteris richardii | reverse complement strand
TAGGTGAATGAAGATTCAAATTCAAATTCAAATTATGAGTATAAATAGACATGCTTGACATTTCAAGCTATGTGAACCATTCTGAGAGACTTTGAGCTACATCAGTGAGCATACATTGAGCTCACCTCATGTGTGAGTAGTCCACTATAGTTCCCTTGTATCATATGTTTATTAGCACATACATTTTGATACATTTCTTCAAGTACATGTCTATCTATTGTTCTCTGCTGCATCTTCATCATTACACTCATTTGTGCTATACTTTAACTTGGGTTAGTAAGATTGAAGTGTGTACTACTTGGATATTAATTTTAATCAAGTTTGGCTAAGAGAATATTGAGACTTGGATCATAAAAGGTGACCATGTCTACATGCCTTCTAGATCGTGAAAAGTGGGGATGACCCCCCTGACTTATTAGATTCATTTCTCCGTTCATGGTGTAGCTAAATTGATGGTATAACTTTCTTAAGTTAGATATGCACTCTAGCTAGATGTGTGCAAAAGATCTCTAGTCAATTCACACTAGGCGGTGATCTCTTAGCAAGACACTAAGTACTTCTATTCCCAAAATAGAAGGTTTCTTCATCTTCCTTGCATATGAAATTTATCTTTTTTGATGCAACTTTTGAGAATGATGTTCAAAAGCACTTGGTGGTTCCAAATGAATTAATGTGAAGCTAAACATCCCTAGAGTTAACTTGGTAGGTGTAGGGCAGGTTTTGTGTAACACCAACTCATCTTTGGAGAATACGTATCCATCTGCTCATAGTGGTATTAGAGCAATAACATATCAACATGGGAGATGGATTTCCTTCTTCCATAGACAAATTGGATCAAAGTAACTACTCAGCTTGGTCACTTAGAATGGAAGCTTGTCTTCAAGAGAGAAACCTTTATGGTTATATTTCTAGAGATGAGATGATGCCAATCCTTAGAAGCAAAGGACAACCAAATCAAGAAGAACAAGAGAGGTAAACCACATGGTGCTCAAAGGATGCTGTAGCAAGGTCATATATTCTTAACTCAATCTCTTCATTTTTTTACTTCCACACATCTGGAGTTGCACGACTTCACAAGAGACCTAGAATGCTCTTGAAGCATTCTTCTTATCAATTACCAAGGCAAGAAAGAATCAACTATGGATGGAGTTCACCACACTCAAGAAAATGCCCAAGAAAAGTGTGATTGATTTTGTTACCAAGATGAAGGATCTAGGAGATCAACTTGGAAGCATTGGAGAATTAATTGATGAAGAGTATATAGTAAGGCAAGTAATCAATGGAATAAAGGTGGATGACAAATGGGAAGCTTTCACCACAACCATGGACATGCATGTTTCTCATTTCAACGCCCTCATGGGACAATTGTTCACACGAGGCAAAGCTTATGAAGAATGGAGATAACTCAAAAGGTAATCAATCCTCTGTTGTCTATAAAAATAAGAAAAAGAATAAAGATAACAAAGGCAAAAGTAAAAAGTCTAATGATGAGGACAGCACCTCTCAAGCAAACTTTGCAGGTAGAGCTAGAGGCTCAAAAGGAAGAGGTAGAGGAGGAAGGCAAGAAAGGGGGAGATCTCAATGCTCCTCTCCATGTGCTATATGTGGTCTAACTAATCACATTATTGAGAATTGTTTTAGGAATCCTAGAAATCAAAGAGGAAGAGGTTAAAATTAAGGAGGTTATGGAAACTCAAGAGGAAGATTCAACAACAACAATGGCTACAACAACAACTCATACAACAATAATAATTATCAAGGAGGATATAGAGGAAAGAGAGACTACAAAAACTATGCAGATGATCAAAATGAAGAGGATTCATTACTTCTCATGAATACAACCATGAAGCAAGGTAAAGAAGATGAACATGTATTCTAGATAGACTAATGTTGCTCAAATCATGTAGCCTTCAGGTCATAGGTTGCTGCTCGATCACCGTCTCAGAATGGCACAAAAATTGATGAGCATACTTAGGCAATTTCATCTTTTTGTGTCAAACATATATACAGAATTTGGTTCTCATGTACAAGCAGCTTGAATTTTGCTATAGGTTTAGCAGAACTTGACAGGGTAATTCTATTCAACATTTTGAGATACAATCATTTTTCTACATCAGGGTATTTTAGTGAGTGGCCATGGCTGAAAGAAGTGATGTCTTCTTTATGTTGGTTGTTGAGGATAAGTTGGATGGTACCAATTACCCATTATGGGAATATATGATGCATCATGTATTGGTTGCAAAAAGACTCTGGAATATCATGCAAGGTGTTGAAAAACATCCTACCAGACATGCAAATGCAGTTGGTGAAGGTGATGCGAATGGTGTTGAAGATGATGATCTTCAAGTTCCTATTCATGCTATGATTCCTGCTCCATCTACTATAGAGCAACTTTGTTGGGATGGTAGAGATGCTCATGCACATGCATTGAGATCCTTGTCTCTCAAACATGCAATTATTCCTCACATTCGCTCCTGTAAAATAGCAAAGGATGCTTGACATGCATTTACCACTTTATACTAGGCAAAGAATGAGGCTCATGTTTCTTACCTCTGGAAACAATTGGACAGAGAACACTTGAATGAAGGAAATCCCATGGATAATTTTTTGACAAAGATAAAAGATTCAAGGAGTAGTTGATTTCTGCTGATGAAGTATTGCCAAATAGTTCACTTGTGCAGACTATTCTGAATAGTCTTCCACATTCATATTAGATATTTGATTCTACTCTTTGATTGATGATGAAAGCAAATCCAAATGCCTTGAAATTTGAGGAGTCACTCTCTGTCTGTTGCACAAAGATAAATCTAGATAGAAAAGGTCCATTATGTGTGCTGCAGATCAAGCTTTCCTGGCTAGTCAAAAGGGAAAATGTAAATGGATCTGTTCTACTAGTAAGCAAAAATATAATAATTTTTCACAATAAAAAAAGGATGACAAAGATGAGAAAAAAACCAAAAATAAGAATTTCTTTTGGAAATACTGTAAAGGAAATGATCATGTCATAAAGAGTTGTCCAAAACTGGCTGCAAAAGAGGCAAAGAAGAAAGAGGATGGAACGGTTGTTGTAGAGGCCTCTACACCCAAAATAGAGTCTGCTAATCTTGTATAGAATGAAGAATGAGCATTTACTACTGTTTATAGCTATGAACTATCTTCTAATGAATAGTTTATGTCTACCATAGACTTAGATTTTTGGTTCTTTGATAGTGGGGAAATCATCATATGGTATCTTGCAGTGTAATTTCTTCAGTTCACTTGAGCGTACCCCTACAAGGAATACTCTCACATGCACCAAAAATGCCTCTTATCCTATCAAGGGAGTTGGTAATATCATTTTGACTACTACTTATGGTAGTTCGTTTACATTGCCATATGCTATATTTACTCCAGGGATCAAGGAAACTTTGTTATTAGTTTTCACATTAGCCAAGATCACATTGGTTGTGAAATTTGTTGATCATAGATGTACAATTCATGATCTTTCAAATGGCAATGTCATTATCGCTTCTGGCATTTTGTGTTGTGGGCTCATAGATTATGCAAAATTTTGTTAGTTATTCAGCATGTGTAGTTCAAGATTCTTAGGCTATGTGAGATGCAAAGCTTTGGCATGCACGCTTTGGTCATTTGAATTTTTCTAGTATGCTATGCTTGAAAAAATATGAAATGGTGTCCTCTCTACCCAAACTTGAAGCAGCTAGTAAACATGTCTCTGAAGGCTATATTTTGGGCAAAATGTCGCGTTCCTCCTTCCCAAAAGATGGTTCAGTATGAGCTACTCAGAAATTGCATCTTGTTCACAGTGATGTCTGTGGTCCTGTGTAGACACATTCATTTGGGAACTCCATTTACTTTGTGCTTTCATTGATGATTTTTCCAGGCATGCATGGGTTTATCCATTGAAACAAATGTCTGAAGTGTTTATGTGCTTCAAATAGTTTCTAGTTTTGGTTCAAAATCTATCAGCATATAAGATGGGCATCCTCTGTTCCAATCGAGGGGGGGAATACATGTCTTCTAAATTTAATGCATTTTTTGGTTGAACCTCGGAAAAAACATCACGTTACAATGTTGTATACACCTCAATAGAATGAAGTTGATGAAACGAAGAACACGTCACTCACGGAGGTGGTGAGGTGTATGGTCAAGAGTTAGGCTTTACCACTTAGTTTCTTGCTTGAGGCTGTTATGTGTGTAGTTTCTTGCTTGAGATTGTTATGTGTGCAACATATGTACTTAACAGGTGTCCCACTAAAGCATTGCAGTTTATCACTCCATATGAGACTTGTCATGGTCGCAAGCCATATGTTGCTCATCTATGTGTCTTTGGTTGTCTCGCATATGCATTAATGCCAAAACAACAACATAGGAAATTGGATGATAAAGTAGTGAAATGTATTTTTGTTGGGTATAGTTTTGAAAGCAAAGTCTATCATCTATATCATCCACAAATTAAAGAATTTTGGTTAGTTGTGATGTTGTTTTTGTGGAAGATGCAATTCAGTCATTACTTTCATGTACTAAGGAGACATCAATCAGCTCCAAAGATATGTATGACATTTTGTTACCTCTTTTTAGAGGCAAACAATCTACTATTGGTCCAAATCATGCAATTTCTTTGCCTTTATAGGTTCTACATGATGATGCAGATAATTCCATTTCTTATGAAAATTTACATGATGCACTTTTTGATGAGAGGGTTGATACAAAGGAGGCAAAAACTATGCCTAAATGGTTGGTGCATACTTTGCAAGATAGTAAATTAGATGCATCTCTATCATACCATAATCATTCAGGCTCCCATTGTGCTTCTTTTGCATCAGATTGCTATGTTATGGCTGCCTCTAGTCCTTATGATGAGAATGAGCCTATTTTGTTTGATGAAGGATAAAATTCAAAGAATTGGATGGCTACTACGCAATCAAAATATGATGCTTATGTGAAGAACGGTACCTGGTCTTTATGTAGCTTTCCTCTCGAAAAGAAGGTCGTTGGCACTAAGTGGGTATACAAGCTGAAGCATGAACTTGATGGAATAGTTGATAGGTATAAGTCTATGCTTGTTGCAAAAGGTTATGCTCAAGAAAGAGGCATTGGTTTTGATGAGACCTTTGGTCCCACATGCCGAATGTCTATTGTTTGTAGCATCTGTGCACTTGCAACTCTTATCATGGTTGGAATGTACACCATTTGAACATTGAAATTGCTTTTTTGAATGGTGACTTACACAAAGAAGTGTTGTTGGAGTTAGACGTCTGCAGGAGCACGCGAACATCACAAGGAAGAAGAAGAAGCTTGGAGCACAAACACACAATACTGATTGTATTACTAGAGAATGTACAAAGATAAGTAGCCCATTAGGGCAATAGGCGTATATACAAGCCGGGGAAAAAAACCTCCTAAAGAGGGAAAAAAGTGCCCCGGCAGTCCTAGTGTGTTCACACACATCACTACCTAAATATATCAACAAATCCCCCCTAGGAGTGATGCGGTGAACAAGGAGCTGGCACTCATGTATAAGGAAGTGCCAAGCTATGTGGAAATCACTCCACAAAAGGAAGTAAGCCCAAAGCTTTGTGGAAAGCTTCAAACTTCTCCCTAGGTAGAGCCTTTGTGAAAAGGTCTGCAATGTTCTCCTGCGTGGGCACATATGCCAAGCTGATCTCCCCAGTAGAGAACCTCTCCCTGACATAGTGATAATGCACCTCAATGTGCTTAGTGCGAGCATGGAACACAGGGTTCCTCGCAACTACCAATGCACTCTGACTGTCAGTGAAGATGGTGGTGGCAGAAGACTAGCCAACACCCAAATCAGCCATAAGGCATCTGAGCCACACACACTCAACAGTCGCTGTGAAAGCTGCCCTATACTCAGCCTCACAACTGGAAGTGGCCACAGTAGGCTGTTTCTTGCTCAACCAAGATATACATGAGCTACCAAGCATGAAGCAAAAACCACCGGTGGACACACGAGTGTCATAGCAACCAGCCCAATCAGAGTCAGAAAAGCATGCAAATCTGGGAGTTGAAGGTCTGCAGAAGCATGTGAATTGCATAAGGAAGAAGAAGAAGCTTGGAGCACAACACACAATACTGAATGTATTACCAAGTGAATGTACAAAGATAAGTGACCCATTAGGTCATTGGCCCCTCTACTTTTCGCTATTTTCACAGAGGGGCTCAGTCGTATTGTGGAACATCACATGGAAATGGGCCATATTAAAGGTCTCTCTCTACCTCTCAACTAGGGCCAGATGATCATGAGGCTATTTGCAAATGACATGAATGCATTTGTGCATAATGATTTGACTAGCATTGAAACCTTTTGGGGGTGCCTTGACACATTCTGTGAGGTAGCTGATTCCAAAATAAACCATTGGAAAACCACTTTCAAAGCCATCATCGAACCGCCTCCCCAACTTTTGGTTGACCATGGTTGCCAAATTATCCCCAAGGGGCTAGTCTTCCGCCTACTCGATATTCCGATGGGCTTGAGTGTCTCAATGGAGCAAGATGGAATTGGGTCCTTTCCAAACTAGACATCAAGTTAGCATATTGGAAGGGCATACAAATCACCCTCAGAGGGTGTGCCATGGTAATTAGTACCTTCCTCATCTCCTCGACCATTTACTTTCTTTCTTGCTGGAGACCGAAGGATCAGGAGCTTAGCAAATTTGAAAGAATCTACAAAAGATTTCTTTGGATGGGGACCACAACAGAGGGGGGTTCCCAAAATTAAATGTTCTACCTGCATCAGCCAAAAGGATTGTGGGGGTTTGGACATTATGGATATTGAAGGCATGGTTGACAAGTTGGCGTAAAAATAGATCATCAAGGCTTGATGCAACTATGAGACCTCTTGGGCCAAGCTCATTTTCAAGAACAAGAACATGACTATGCTAGTGGGCCTAGTTGGTTGGAAGGACTTCGGCCTCCTTACCCTTTTATTCTCCTCGATTACGGTTTCCACTAAAGTCTCGAATCTTGTGTGTTCCCTCTAGAAGAGTTGGAACAAGTTCAAACATTTTTTCAAAATCAGGGAAGCTTGGAAATGGGTAGCCAATACCAGACAAAATGACTCAATCTGGTTTCTGATCATGGGCATCAGGGGTGTGGCTCCCTAGAATCTCCAAAATTCTAAGAGGCTCTAGAACAAGGGTTTCAAACAGGGGAAACACCTCTAGAAACAAGAAGCTGAATAGTGGATCAACTTTGAGGACAAACCCTGAATAAGTGTGAGCTACGAAGAATGGACTCTCCTTCAGAGCAATTGCATTGCCTGGGAACGATAAAAAACCCAACTCCTCATTGGGCAGGACCCTCTGTGCCATGAGGGTCTTATTTGGAACCAATGGCAATTGCTTGTCCAAAATTCCTAGAATCAAGGTGAAGATGGGCTATCATATCACACTTAACAAGAAGTGCTGCCTAATATAGAAAATGCTAAGTCCGGATTTGAAGTTCATGTCTATCTGGCATCCCCTCATCAAGAACAAAAAGTCCGTTCTCATGTGGCAAATTCTCCACTATGGTATCTGGACCAATCTAAAGGCTATCAAGATTTGTGGGGCTCCACCGTGGTGCAAGCCATGTCGTCGTCACGCTAAGGATCTGGGTCACATATTCTTTGTGTGCCCCTAGTCTCTCCGACTCTAGCGGACCTTGGGAATATTTTGAGACTATAGGAACAAATCATCTGGAAGCAAGTGCTTCTAGGCGAAGCGATTGGCTTCTCTACGGCACTGTGTAATGCTATAAGAGGGGAAACACTCTGGAAGATTTGGAGGGAGGGGTGTATCTACAATTTTGAACACCTTCCTAAAGAGTGGTCAATTGAGAATTCACTGTTCCTCCTTGGCAAAAGAATCTCCAATTGCAAGAGATCCCCACCCTTCAGGCAGCATAAAGTGTTTCTCATTGAGAACAATAACCTTAAACCCAAGTGGGCCTCGCATGAAGGGGACGAGGGTTATTAACCTCCTTTGTAACACTCTATATCCATAAGCTTTGTGGGATTTGGGGGGTTCCAAGGGCACTAGCCCCTTTCACTTGTAACTTTTTCTTCCCTTTTAATTAAAGTTTGGGAGAATAGGCCAAGGTCGAACTTCCTTTTTGGAAAGATAAGTGACTCCTTAGGGTTATAGGCATATATACAAGGCAGGGGAAAAAACCTTCTAAAGAGGGAAAAAGGTGCCCTAGTGGTCCTAGTGTGTTCACACACATCACTATCAAAATATATCAACAAATTCATTGATCTTTTTTATAGTCAATTGTCTAAAAATGTTCAATTAAGTATCAGCCCACTTAAAAGTTTTTCTCAAGAATATAACTTAGAATTTGATGTGATCTACCTAGAGCTATGTTTCTATAGAAGATTATAGAGTTGATAGAGGTATTCTATAAATAGTTGAGATAACTTTGGAGGTAGGAAGAAATTGTGCCATCATGGCTAATCTATCCACAATGGAAGAGATAAATTGATTTCCTTTGGAGCCTAAGGTAACGCTTTAATAAAATTCAATAAAATACTCTCCCATTTAGATTTGAAAATTCCCAAAGTATTTAGTTAATCAACAATAGGAATTTTCTTTCATTTATTCACTTGGTAGTTCACACATTTAAGTACATGATTCCATGTACCTTTTTGTACATTTGGACGATAAAATAATCATTTTACTAACAAATAATTGTTCTTCACTTTAGGATAACCAACAGTTGGTGCATCTTATATTTTTTACAAGAATTTATTTCTTAACTCTTGATCACTAGATACACCAACTTTACATGTAGAATAGTCTAGCAATTTGTATCATGCCTATTATCAAAATGATTATAATACCTTAGAAGAAGAGTTCCCTCTATTAAGCCTTTATCGTTTGGTTGTTTGTTAAATTCTTTCCACCTTTTCTCTACTTGATTGATGTAATGCTCTACTGCAAGCTCCCTTTTCATACTCAAGTGTTGTAGGTCTATAAGCATTTTTTCGATTACCTTTTCTTCAGTTTCTCCACTTTCTTTTAGTAGTACACGGATACTTGGGATTTCCACTTCTATTGGTAACAAGGCTTCTTGTCCATACACTAAATGAAAACAAGTGAATCCTAAGGATGCCTTGAAGGATGTGTGATATGCACATAATGTTGTAGTAAGGTGTTTATCCCATTCCTTAGGATGCTTCTTTCCTTGCTTACTAATGATTTTGTAGAGAATTCCATTGGTCTTTTCAATGTGACCATTACATTTAGGATAATAGGGTGTCGAGTATCTATTCCTTATGTTTAATCTATTTAATAGATGGTTCAAAAATTCTAATCTAAAACATAGACCATGATCGAAAACTATCTCTAAAGGTATTCTTAATCTTTAACATATGAAATTATAAATGAACTTCCCAATATCTTGTGTTGTGGTCCTTTTTGTGCTAGATGCTTCCACCCATCTAAACATGAAATCCATTGCCACAATGATGTACTCATTTCCTGAGCTGGTCCTTGGTAGGTGCCCAATTGCATCGATTCCCCATTCTTAAATGGTGCATATGAGATGACGGATGTCCTTGATTCATACATAAGTCAATTATTCCATGTAGTGTGACATTTATTGCATGTTTTACACCAATATTGAACACCATTATGAAATGTAGGCCATCTATATGATACTTGAAGTACTTTCCTTATTATTATTTCATGTGAGAAGTGTCCTCTGCATGCATGAACATGACAAGATCTTAGAATGATCTTTATTTCATCTGATGAGGGGATTCTTCTAAGGATAAGGTCCTTACCTTCCTAATAGACATTACCTCCTATGATTTGGTGTTTTAGAGACTTCTTTGCTATTTTATGCCTTTGTATCTTTTTTAGGTGCTATGGTGGTTCTCCAGTCTCAAGAAACTCAATGATAACCTCTAATCCCTATTGACATACAAGATTGTTGTCTCCGAGCTTCATGGACGCTATGAAACCACCAAATTGTTCATTGGCTAATGCATCTCCTTCCTTATTTGTTGGTGCATATCAAGCCTCAACACTTGGCTTGGACCCTTGAAGGATGATTATACATAAAGCTTGGAACATGGAGTTTCAACTTGGATTTATTTTATCTGAAGAAAGAACCATAGGAACTAAAGTCTATGAGTTTTTAACTCTTCACTTATTGTAAAAGTCAAAATGACTTGGCATGATTTATGTAATCAAACCAACTTGTAAAAGTCGTGAAAAAAATTGGTTGAGTTGATTGAGAGGTGGAGAGAATATCTCCCCATATGTAGAGGAGGTGAATGATTGAAGGAATATTTCAATCAATAACTTTTTAGGTACATGATTGTAGGAAAAGTGGCAACCAATCATCTATCAACTTTTTATAAAACAAAGGAAAAAACTCGCGGGTCACTACTTCTTCAGTCCACCACCTTTTGACACAACTCCCGAGGCAGAAATCTCTTGTAACTCTATGTGTGTTTGAGCTAAGCCATAGCCAACACCTTATCATCTCAATTAGCCTTGCTTATCAAGCTAATGAGAGTGTAAAATCATTCATATCAATAGAACATATACATTTTGTATCTCTGGTTTTTCTCTGTATCATCTTCTTCAAGTCAGTCAACTTCAGAGAGGCATATCTCAAGATTTACTGAACCAAATTCAATGATTCAAAGCTTGTTTGAATCAGCTCAAGGTCTTCTACAACACTACAAAGTTTGAAGGATTTTCATTCAGCCAATTACGAGAAAAGTCGATCGAAGCAGTCACTGGTATTTCTGTGTGTAGCTCCTAAAAAGTCGGGATCATCTCTTACTTTGCTAAAGATAATTCTCTGTGCATAGTTTGTCAATTGAAGTGATTTAACTTGCAATCAATAGCTTGTTAAGTTAATTTAATACCCTCAAAAGGAATTTGGCCAATTGTAAGTGTGCTGGACACACTGAGCATTAGACTGAGCAGGTGTCAAGACAAATTTAGCAAGTTTTTCTCAGATTTTTGAAGTTTCAATCATCTGTTTTGATTTGATCATTTCACAAAGAGTTTGCAAAGTACATATGTGATTTCTTTGCATCATTTGGGACCAATACAAGTCTACAACACATATCTGAAGTGAAAGATAGCTGGAGTCAAGCAGGTTTAGCAGCTCCAACTCCATCTTCTGAGTGTCTCCTACCATCACCTCTCACAGTGGTATCAGAGCAAAACAAATAAGGTAATCATGGGTGATGGTTTCCCTTCTTTTATTGACAAATTAGACAGGAACAATTATCAAGCATGGTCTCTGAGAATGAAGACCTATCTACAAGGAAGGAGTCTGTTTGGATTCATATCAGGAGATGAAGAGCTACCTACATTCAAAGCTAGAGGTCTACCCACCAAGGATGAGCAAGAGAGACTAAATCAATGGTGTGCAAAAGATGCCTTGGCAAGGTCATACCTTCTAAACTCTATCTCTGATTTCCTTTTACCACATATAAGGAATTGTAAGACTTCCCAAGAGACTTGGGAAACCTTGTCCAATTATTTCTCTTCCAACACAAGAGCTAGGAAGAATCAACTCTGGATAGAGTTTACCACCATGAGGAAGCAACCCAAGCAATCAGTCTCAGAGTTTGTGACAAAGATCAAAGATGTGGCAGACCAACTAGCAAGCATTGGAGAAGAAATTGAAGAGGAGCAAATAGTCAGGCAAGTGACAAATGGACTCAAGGCAGATGACAAGTGGGAGAGTTTCACCACTGCAATGGACTTATACATGGATATGCATACCCCTGATCTTACAACTCTTATGGGCCAACTCTTCACACATGAAGCCAAGTTTACAAAATCAGGAGAATCAAAAGGTAACAATTCCTCTGCTCTTTATACAGATAAGAAGCCTAAGGATAAGGGTAAAGGTAAAAAGCTTGATGAAGAAGGATCCACCTCTCAAGCAAACTTTGCAGGGAGAGGTAGATCTTCAAGAGGAAGAGGCAGAGGAAGTAAGTCAGGTAGGGGGAGACCCTACAACTCATCACCTTGCAATATATGTGGTTTGTCTAACCATACTACAGATGAGTGCTACAAAAACTACAAGAACCAAAGAGGAAGAGGTTATCAAAGAGGAGGCTACTCTCAAGGAAGAGGCAGATTCAATCAACATCACCAAAGCTACAATGGATACAACAACCAATACAACAACAACTTCAATCACAACAACAATGGTGGATACAGAAATAGAAGGGATTACAACAATTATACAGAGGAGCAAGATGACTCCTTACTAATTATGAACATGACCTCCAAGGAAGGTACAAAAGATGACAACTTATTTTATATTGATTCAGGTTGCTCTAACCATGTAGCTGGAAATGTTGCATTGCTCTCTGATTTGGAAGAACCTAAAGGAAAGCATCAGGTACAAACAGGTGATGACACTAAACACTCTGTTATAAAAGTTGGTAATGTGAAGACATGTGATGGCAAACAGAATCTTCTGAGTAGAGTACTCTATGTACCTACAATCACAAAAAATCTTATGAGTGTTGGTCAGATTGTAGAGAAGGGATTGCAGGTCAGATTCACACAACATGGAGTTTATGTGGAGGACCCAAAGAATAGTTTCAAGAGGATAGCAAAAGGAGAAAAATCAGGTAGGTTATTTACCTTTGAGCTTGAGGATACAAAAAATATTGCTTTGTTCAACTACAAGGATCAAACCTTATCAGAATTAGAGATTTGGCACAAAAGACTTGGACACATAGGTGAGAGAACCATCAAACAAATGTGCAGGGATCAATGTGTGCTTGGGATACCTAATGTATCCAAGCAACACATGATATATAAGTGTGAAGCATGTCAATTTGGTAAGTCACACAGGTTGCCTTATTCAAAGAGAGGATTCATGCACCAAGACTACCTAGACTTGGTACACACAGATGTTTGGGGACCTAGCAAGGACCCTTCAATATCAGGATCAAGGTACTATGTATCTTTTATTGATGACTATAGCAGGTGGACAATTTTGTACTTTATGAAGGGTAAAGATGAAGTATTTAATTGTTTCAAAAAGTATCTTGCACTTGTTGAAAACCAGACAGGAAGAAGACTAAAGAAGTTAAGGTCAGATGGTGGAGGAGAGTATTTCTCCAATGACTTTGAAGAATTCTTACAGGAAAAAGGTATCAAAAGGGAGATTACAACCAGATACTCACCTGAACAAAATGGTGTGGCAGAAAGAAGAAATAGACTTATTGTGGAAACAGCTAGGGCTATGCTCAATGAGAAGAAGCTACCAAATTATTTATGGGCAGAAGGAGTTTCTACTGCAACCTATCTCATAAATAGATTGCCATCCAAAACTCTTAATGGTATGACACCCTATGAGGCTTGGCATGGTAAGAGACCATCTCTGGATCATTGTAAAATTTTTGGTTGCATAGCATATGTGCATATACCCTCACAAGTAAGAGGGAAATTAGACCCTAAAGCTGAAAAGTGTATCTTTATTGGTTATGATTTGAACCAAAAAGGGTACAGATTCTACAACCCCACAAACAAAGGCTTCAAGGTAAGCAGAGATGTAATCTTTGATGAGAATGATTCATGGTATGAAAATGAGTGCAGGAAGGTAAGTCTACCATATGATATAGATGAAGACTTTCCAAAGCTAATCAAGTAGGAATCAATCAAAGAAGATGATTCAGAATCAGATGATGAAGACTCCATCAATCTTGAGGAGTTCAAAGCTTGGAAATCAAAAGGAAAGCTAAAGATGAAGGATATTCCAGAGTCTTCAACTCAGGCTATGAGGAGGTCTCAAAGAGAAAGTAAGAAGCCAATTAGGTATGGTTATGATACTTCTCTTGTTACAAAGCATTCAGTATATCTTGCAAAGGATCTCTTGAGTGAAGAACCAGGTACCTATGAGGAAGCAATCAAGAAACCAGAATGGAAGGAAGCAATGGATGAAGAGATGGAAGCTCTTGAGGAGAGTGATACTTGGGACTTAGTACCCAAGAAAGAATCCATGAAGGTGATAGGATCCAGATGGATCTACAAGGTAAAGAGGAATTCAGATGGAACCATAAATAGGTATAAAGCCAGGTTGGTAGCCAAGGGTTTTGCACAAACCCAAGGCATAGATTATGAGGAAACATTTTCTCCTGTGGCCAAGATGCCAACTATCAGAGTTATGGTGAGTGTAGCTGCATCCAAGAATTGGAACATGTACCAATTGGATGTGAAGAATGCATTTCTGAATGGATGGATTTCAGAGGAAGTCTACATGTCACAACCACCTGGATATGAAGACCCAATTAAGGTAAATCATGTTTGCAAATTGAAGAAAGCTCTATATGGTTTGAAGCAGGCACCTAGAGCATGGAATTACAGATTGACCACCTACCTACAAGACCAAGGATTTGCAATGAGTAAAGCAGATACATCTTTGTTCATCAAAAAGACAAATTCAGAGGTAATCTATTTGTGTGTCTATGTTGATGACATCATTGTTACAGGGAATGATGTTCAAGGAATCAGACATATCAAGGCACAAATGATGAAGGAATTCAAGATCAATGATCTTGGATTATTAAAATATTTCTTAGGACTTGAGTTGATTTATACAGATACAGGTATATATATCACTCAAAAGAAGTATATACAGGACATGGTCATGAAATTTGGTTTGCAGGAAGCTAAAGTATCAAGTATTCCAATGGAAGTCAATCACAAGCTTAGTGCACATGAAGGAGAAGAAATCAAGGACATTACAAGTTACCAAAGCATGGTAGGAAGTCTCAACTATGCTACCTTGACAAGACTTGATATATCTTATGGTGTTAGTGTACTTAGCCAATACATGCACAAACCTAGGGCACCTCATCTTGAGGCAGCTAAAAAGATCATTAAATATCTCAAGGGAACTCTGAACAATGGTTTGTATTATCCATATACATCAGATATTGACCTTAAGGTTTACTCAGATGCAGATTGGGCAGGTTGTAAGGATGACAGGAGAAGCACCTCAGGGTATATTTGTTTTGCAGGTGATAAAGCCATTTCTTGGTCATCCAAGAAACAGCCTACAGTAGCCTTATCATCTACTGAGGCAGAATACAGAGGTTTGGCAATTGCTACCCAAGAAGCAATTTGGTTGAAGCTACTATATTCAGAGCTAGGACTATTCACAAGGTCACCAACCATATTTGGTGACAACACAAGTTCTTTACACCTTGCAGCTAATCCTGTTTATCATGCTAGGACAAAACACATAGAGGTTCATTACCACTATGTGAGGGAAAAATTGATTAGCAAAGAGATTGAATTAAGTTATGTTTCTACTCATTCTCAATGTGCAGATTTGCTTACAAAAGCATTGGATGGAAGTAAACTATGCAGGTTTAAATCCATGATAGGATTACAGGACATCATTGAAGACCAAAGATGAAGACTCAAGCAAGTGTTTGGCTTGAGGGGAAGCTGTTGGTGCATATCAAGCCTCAACACTTGGCTTGGACCCTTGAAGGATGATTATACATAAAGCTTGGAACATGGAGTTTCAACTTGGATTTATTTTATCTGAAGAAAGAACCATAGGAACTAAAGTCTATGAGTTTTTAACTCTTCACTTATTGTAAAAGTCAAAATGACTTGGCATGATTTATGTAATCAAACCAACTTGTAAAAGTCGTGAAAAAAATTGGTTGAGTTGATTGAGAGGTGGAGAGAATATCTCCCCATATGTAGAGGAGGTGAATGATTGAAGGAATATTTCAATCAATAACTTTTTAGGTACATGATTGTAGGAAAAGTGGCAACCAATCATCTATCAACTTTTTATAAAACAAAGGAAAAAACTCGCGGGTCACTACTTCTTCAGTCCACCACCTTTTGACACAACTCCCGAGGCAGAAATCTCTTGTAACTCTATGTGTGTTTGAGCTAAGCCATAGCCAACACCTTATCATCTCAATTAGCCTTGCTTATCAAGCTAATGAGAGTGTAAAATCATTCATATCAATAGAACATATACATTTTGTATCTCTGGTTTTTCTCTGTATCATCTTCTTCAAGTCAGTCAACTTCAGAGAGGCATATCTCAAGATTTACTGAACCAAATTCAATGATTCAAAGCTTGTTTGAATCAGCTCAAGGTCTTCTACAACACTACAAAGTTTGAAGGATTTTCATTCAGCCAATTACGAGAAAAGTCGATCGAAGCAGTCACTGGTATTTCTGTGTGTAGCTCCTAAAAAGTCGGGATCATCTCTTACTTTGCTAAAGATAATTCTCTGTGCATAGTTTGTCAATTGAAGTGATTTAACTTGCAATCAATAGCTTGTTAAGTTAATTTAATACCCTCAAAAGGAATTTGGCCAATTGTAAGTGTGCTGGACACACTGAGCATTAGACTGAGCAGGTGTCAAGACAAATTTAGCAAGTTTTTCTCAGATTTTTGAAGTTTCAATCATCTGTTTTGATTTGATCATTTCACAAAGAGTTTGCAAAGTACATATGTGATTTCTTTGCATCATTTGGGACCAATACAAGTCTACAACACATATCTGAAGTGAAAGATAGCTGGAGTCAAGCAGGTTTAGCAGCTCCAACTCCATCTTCTGAGTGTCTCCTACCATCACCTCTCACATTATTTTGGATCCTTCGTACATTACATATTCAAATATTATCAAATTGTTTCAATAACACTCTTATCCTTCAAACAAACTTGGGCTTTTGCAACACCAAACATTTTGCAATTGCTTAATGTTGAACATTGAGTCTCCCTTGATAATAAACCTTTTGACACCATGTTGAACATATTCATGCGAATCCTCACATACTATTGCATATTTTGCTTCATTATATGAATGAGAATTAGGAAGAATTATACCTTTCTTGAAGATGATCTACTTGTTTTGGTCATAGATTAGAAACCCTCATGTTGCTTATTGACCTGCTTCTTATCTGCCATTTGGTCCTTCTCAGTTATCCAAAATTCAAAGTATCTTGAGTATCCATTGCATATGTTGTACCTTTCATGACTTGCCCATTGTTTTAGAATTTCTTTTTGGAAGGATAGTGGAAAATTATCTCTCTTGATTGCCATAGTCAAGGGTTTATAGTCTACACACACCTTCCATTTACCATTCCTCTTTGGAGTAACTACTACTAGAGACACCCATTTTGAATCTAATATAGGGTAAATGAATCCATCCTTTATAAGTCTATTTATGTCATTTAGCATATCCTCTTGTTGAAGTGTTCCAATCCTTCTGAGATTTTTCACCATTGGCTTTGTTTCTGCCTTAATTTTGATATAATGTTAAATGATAGTTACACATTGGATTTCATAATAATCTTTAATGAACAATTTGGGGTACCTTTTGAGCATGTTGATGTATCTAGTCCTTTGTTCTAAGGTGAGATATTTTTCTAGCATCTTTTGGAGATCTGCTTCGGGTGTTGTTTAGTGCACTAGTCGTCTACAGACTAACAGTACTCTAAAATACAGGTTCGGGAATGGGGATTTACGAATACCAATACTCGTAAACATGCATTTTGTTCCTTCATTTCCATAATATTAAGCGCACATAGAGACAATTCATCATACACAATGTGTACAAAATCAGAACTTCATAGTAAAATAGACTCTTAAATTCCGTATATGAAAGTGATTACATTAGAGGATCAGTTTTACAATCTCAAGTGATGCGTTCAACAAGGAGCTGGCATTCATGTATAAGGAAGTGCCAAGCTATGTGGAAAGAGATTAATCCACAAAAGGAAGTAAGCCCAAAACTTAAGGGAAAGCTTCAAACCTCTCAAGACAGAGCTTTTGTGAAAAGGTCTACAATGTTCTCGTCTGTGGGCACATATACTAAATTGATCTCTCCAATAGAGAACCCCTCCCTAACATAATGATAGTTCACCTCAATGTGTTTAGTGCGACATGGAACACAAGGTTCCTCACAACTGCCAATGTGCTCTGATTGTCAATGACAATGGTGGTGGCAGAAGACTGATCAACACCCAAATGATACATAAGGCATCTGAGCCACACACACTCAAGAGTCTCTACGAAAGCTGCCATATACTTAGCCTCGAAACAAGAAGTGGCCAAAATAGGTTGCTTCTTGCTCAGCCAAGATTTGCATGAGCTACCATGCATGAAGCAAAGACCATTGGTAGACATACTAGTGCCATAGCAACTAGCCCACTCAAAGTCAAAAAGAGCATGTAAATCTTGCGGTAGTGATCCCTCCTTGGGATAAAACAATCCAAGTTTTCGGGTGCCACTCAAGTAGCAAAAAATGCACTTAACTACCTACAATGCTTGAGACCTTTGCAATGCATAAACCTGTTCATCTGTGAGATAGGAAACTGAATATCAGGCCTAGTCATGCATAAGCAAATCAAGCATCCAAAAGCCTTCTAATAGAGAAAAGCATCAAATGCATCTCCAACATCATGAAGACTCAATCGATAACCCGTTTTCATAACAGTGGCAATAGGTTTGGAGTCTTCAAGGCCAAAACACTACAATAATGTATCGATATATTTTGTTTGACACAAATCTATTATGCCATCCATTTGCTTAAAATGAATGCCAAACTAATGATTGCTCAGACCATGTGAGGTGCAAAGCTTTGGCATGCACCCTTTGGTCATCTGAATTTTGCTAGTTTGCTACGCTTGCAAAAATCTGATATGGTGTCTTCTTTGCCCAAGCTTGAGGCACCTGGAAAACTTGTATGTGAAGGTTGTATTTTGGGCAAAATGCAGCGTTCCTCCTTTCAAAAATATGGTTCAGTTCGGGCTACGCAGAAATTGCAGCTTGTACATAGTGATGTTTATGGTCCTATGCAGACATCCTCTTTTGGGAATTACCTTTACTTCGTGACTTTCATTGATGATTTTTCCAGGCATGCATGGGTATATCCACTCAAAGCAAAGTCCAAAGTGTTCATGTGCTTTAAACAGTTTTTGGTTTTGGCTGAAAATCTGTCAGCATGTAAAATGGGCACCCTCCGTTCTGATCGAGGGGGGGAATATATGTCTTCTGATTTTAATGCATTTCTGGCTGAACGTGGGATAAAACACCAGTGTACATTGCCGTATACACCTCAACAGAATGGAGATCCTGAACGAAAGAATAGGTCACTCATGGAGATGGCGAGGTGCATGGTCAAGAGTCGGGCTTTACCACATAGTTTCTGGCTTGAGGCTGTCATGTGTGCAACATATGTACTGAACAGGTGTCCCACTAAAGCGCTATAGTCTATCACTCCATATGAGGCTTGGCATGACCGCAAGCCATCTGTTGCTCATCTGCGTGTTTTTGGTCGTTTGGCATATGCATTAGTGCCTAAACAACATCGCAGAAAATTGGATGATAAGGTAGTAAAATGTATTTTTGTTGGGTACGGTTCTGAAAGTAAAGGCTATCATCTGTATCATCCACAGACTAAATGCATTCTGGTTAGCCGTGATGTTGTTTTTGTGGAAGATGATATTCAGCCATTGCTTTCATGTACTAAGGAGACATCTGTTAGCTCCAAAGACATGTATGATACGTTGATGCCTCTCTTTACAGGTGGATAGTCTAGTGCTGGTCCTAATGACGAAAACTTCTCAGCCTTTGCAGGTTTCATATGATGATGCAGATCATTCTATTTCTGATGCAGATTTACATGATGCACTTGTTGATGAGAGAGCTGATATTGAGCAGGCAAAAACTATGCCAAAATGGCTGGTGCAGACTTTGCGTGACAGCAAATTAGATGCACCTTTGTCATATCGTACTCGTTCAAGCTCTCATAGTGCCTCCTTTGCATCAGATTTCTATGGTATTGTTGCGTCTAGTCTCTGTGATGAGAATGAGCCTGTTTCTTTTGATGAAGCATAGAATTCAGAAAATTGGATGTCTGCCATGCAATCTGAATATGATGCTATAATGAAGAATGGTACATGGTCTTTATGTGACTTGCCTCCTAGCAAGAAGGCCATTGGCACTAAGTGGGTATACAAGCTGAAGCATAAACCTGATGGTACAGTTGACAGGTATAAGGCTAGGCTTGTTGCAAAGTGTTATGCACAGGAAAGAGGCATTGATTTTGATGAGACCTTTGCATCTACATGTCGTATGACTACTGTTCGGAGCATTTGTGCACTTGCAGCCCATCATGGTTGGAATGTACATCAGTTGGACATTAAAACAACATTTCTGAATGGTGACTTGCATGAAGAAGTGTCTGTTTTTCAGCCCCGTGGCTTTGTGCAGAAAGGGCATGAAAACCATGTTGGAGTTAGACGTCTGCGGAAGCACGCGAACAACACAAGGAAGAAGAAGAAGCTTGGAGCACAACACACAAGACTGAATGTATTACTAGAGAATGTACAAAGATAAGTAGCCCATTAGGGCAATAGGCGTATATACAAGCCGGGGGAAAAAAACCTCGTAAAGAGGGAAAAAAGTGCCCCGGCGGTCCTAGAGTGTTCACACACATCACTACCTAAATATATCAACAAATCCCCCCTGGGAGTGATGCGGTGAACAAGGAGCTGGCACTCATGTATAAGGAAGTGCCGAGCTATGTGGAAATCACTCCACAAAAGGAAGTAAGCCCAAAGCTTTGCGGAAAGCTTCAAACTTCTCCCTAGGCAGAGCCTTCGTGAAAAGGTCTGCAATGTTCTCCTGCGTGGGCACATATGCCAAGCTGATCTCCCCAGCAGAGAACCTCTCCCTGACATAGTGATAATGCACCTCAATGTGCTTAGTGCGAGCATGGAACACAGGGTTCCTCGCAACTGCCAATGCGCTCTGACTGTCAGTGAAGATGGTGGTGGCAGAAGACTGGCCAACACCCAAATCAGCCATAAGGCGTCTGAGCCACACACACTCAACAGTCGCTGTGAAAGCTGCCCTATACTCAGCCTCACAACTGGAAGTGGCCACAGTAGGCTGCTTCTTGCTCAACCAAGATATACATGAGCTACCAAGCATGAAGCAAAAACCACTGGTGGACACACGAGTGTCATAGCAACCAGCCCAATCTGAGTCAGAAAAAGCATGCAAATCTGGTGGTGGTGATCCCCCCTTGGGATAAAACAACCCAAGTAGCCGAGTACCACTCAAGTAGCGAAAGATGCGCTTAACCGCTTTCCAATGCGTGACTCCTGGGCAATGCATAAACCTGCTCATCTGTGAGACAGCAAACTGAATATCTGGCCGAGTAATGCATAAGTAAATCAAGCATCCAACAGCCTGCTGATAGAGAACAGCATCAAATGCATCTCCAGCATCATGAAGACTCAATCGTAAACCTGTCTCCATAGGAGTGGCAATAGGCTTACAGTCTTCAAGGCCAAAACGCTGCAATAATGTGTCAATATATTTCGTTTGACACAAAGCCATTCCACCATCAACTTGCATAAATTGAATGCCCAAATAGTGATGCAAATGCCCCAAATCAGACATCTCAAATGAGGCATGCAAATCAGCCTTGAAATCAGCAATATGCTTCTCAAGAGGACCAGTGAGCAGCATGTCGTCTACATAGACAACAATGATCAGAAGCACATCATTAGCACGCTTAACATATAAGGTGCTTTCAGTTGGACTGTTCTCAAAACCATGTGCAATCAGATAGGCATGTATCTTCTCATACCAAGCACATGGTGCTTGCTTTAAACCATATAACGCCTTCTTTAACCTGCACACCTGGTTTTCATGCCCTTTCTGCACAAAGCCACGGGGCTGAAAAACATACACTTCTTCATGCAAGTCACCATTCAGAAATGCTGTTTTAATGTCCAACTGATGTACATTCCAACCATGATGGGCTGCAAGTGCACAAATGCTCCGAACTGTAGTCATACGGCATGTAGGTGCAAAGGTCTCATCAAAATCAATGCCTCTTTCCTGCGCATAACCCTTTGCAACAAGCCTAGCCTTATACCTGTCAACTGTACCATCAGGTTTACGCTTCAGCTTGTATACCCACTTAGTGCCAATGGCCTTCTTGCCAGGAGGCAAGTCACATAAAGACCATGTACCATTCTTCATTATAGCATCATATTTAGATTGCATAGCAGCCATCCAATTTTCTGAATTTTGTGCTTCATCAAAAGAAACAGGCTCATTCTCATCACAGAGACTAGATGCAGCCATAGCATAGCAATCTGATGCAAAGGAGGTACTATGAGAGCCTGAACGAGTACGATATGACAAAGGTGCATCTAATTTGCTGTCACGCAAAGTCTGCACCAGCCATTTTGGCATAGTTTTTGCCTGTTCAATATCAGCTCTCTCATCAACAAGTGCATCATGTAAATCTGCATCAGAAATGGAATGATCTGCATCATCATATGAAACCTGCAAAGGCTGAGAAGTTGCCTCATTAGGACCAGCACTAGCCTGTCCACCTGTAAAAAGAGGCATCAAAGTATCATACATGTCTTTGGAGCTAACAGATGTCTCCTTAGTACATGAAAGCAATGGCTGAATAGCATCTTCCACAAAGACAACATCACGGCTAACCCGAATGCGTTTAGTCTGTGGATGATACAGATGATAGCCTTTACTTTCAGAACTGTACCCAACAAAAATACATTTTACTGCCTTATCATCCAATTTTCTGCGATGTTGTTCAGGCACTAATGCATATGCCAAACAACCAAAAACACGCAGATGAGCAACAGATGGCTTGCGGTCATGCCAAGCCTCATATGGAGTGATAGACTGCAACGCTTTGGTGGGACACCTGTTCAGTACATATGCTGCACACATGACAGCCTCAAGCCAGAAACTATGTGGTAAAGCCTGACTTTTGACCATGCACCTCGCCATCTCCATGAGTGACCTGTTCTTTCGTTCAGCAACTCCATTCTGTTGAGGTGTATACGGCACTGTACACTGGTGTTTTATCCCACGTTCAGCCAGAAATGCATTAAAATCTGAAGATATATATTCCCCCCCTCGATCAGAACGGAGGGTGCCCATTTTACATGCTGACAGATTTTCAGCCAAAACCAAAAACTGTTTGAAGCACATGAACACTTCAGACTTTGCTTTGAGTGGGTATACCCATGCATGCCTAGAAAAATCATCAATGAAAGTCACGAAGTAAAGGTAATTTCCAAAAGAGGGTGTCTGCATAGGACCACAGACATCACTATGTACAAGCTGCAATTTCTGCATAGCCCGAACTGAACCATCTTTTGGAAAGGAAGAACGCTGCATTTTGCCCAAAATACAGCCTTCACAAACATGTTTTCCAGGTGCCTCAAGTTTGGGCAAAGAAGACACCATTTCAGATTTCTGCAGGCGTAACAAACTAGCAAAATTCAGATGACCAAAGCGTGCATGCCAAAGCTTTTCATCTGACATAGCCTAAGAATCATGAACTGCACATGCCGAATCATTCACAGATCTTTCATAGTCTATGAGCTTATACAGCCCACGACATAAAATGCCAGAAGCAATAATCACATCGCCATTTGAGAGATCATGGACTGTACACCTGTCATCAACGAATTTCACAACCAAGCCAATCTTGGCTAATGCAGAAACTGATAACAGGTTCTTTTTGATCCCTGGCACAAATAAAGCATCTGACAAAGTGAAAGAACTACCATCAGCAGTAGTCAAAATGATCTTACCAACTCCCATAACAGGATAAGAGGAGTTATTGGCGCATGTGACAGTATTCCCTGTAGGGGCAGGCTCGAGTGAAGAGAAGAAACTGCGCTGCGAGGTAATATGTTTGGTCGCCCCACTGTCAAAGTACCAAACATCTGAGTCTACTGCAGACATGCACTGATCATGAGAAGATGGGTCAAAACTGCAGACAGTAGTAAACGCCCATTCTTCTTCCTGCACAAGATTTGCAGACTCTGTTTTTGGTGTAGAGGCCTCTGCAACAACCATTCCAGCCTCTTTCTTCTTTGCCTCTTTAGCAGCCAGTTTTGGACAGTTCTTTATAATATGATCATTTCCTTTACAGTACTTGCAGAACAATTTCTGCTTTTCTGATTTCTTCTCATCTTTATCCTGGTTCTTCGATTGTGCAGCATTTGCAGATTTCTGCTTACTAGTAGAAGAGCTCCATTTTCCTTTGCCCTTCTGACTAGCCAGGAAAGCTTGATCTGCAACACGCATAATGGACCTGTTCTGCCTGGACTGATCTTCCTGCAACAGAACAGAGACTAATTCCTCAAATGAAAAGGCATTCGGATTGCCTTTCATCATCAATCGAAGAGTAGAGGCAAAACTCTGATATGAATCAGGAAGGCCATTCAGAACGGTCTGCACAAGTGAGCTATCTGGTATAACCTCATCAGCAGAAATCAATTGTTCCTTCAGGTCTTTGATCTTTGTAAGAAAACTGTCCATAGAATCACCTTCATTCATGTGCTCACTCTCCAACTGTTTTCGGAGGTAAGCAACACGAGCCTCATTCCTAGCCTGGTACAAAGTGGTAAGTGTATCCCAAGCATCCTTTGCTGTTCTGCAAGAGTGAATGTGAGGGATAATGGCACGTTTGACAGACAAAGCTATCAATGCATGTGCCTGGGCATCTCTGCCATCCCAACGAATCTGCTCTGCAGTAGGTGCAACACAAACAGTAGCACGAACAGGAATCTGCGGAATATCATCTTCGACACCATCTTCATCAGCTCCAACACCTGTATTTGCAGTACCTGTCGTTACATGTGTAACAGGACGTCTTTCAACACCCTGCACAATGTTCCACAATCCTTTTGCAACCAGTACATGTCGCATCATATAAGCCCATAATGGGTAGTTGGTACCATCCAACTTATCCTCAACAGCCAACATACGGAATACATCACTGCTTTCAGCCATGGCCGGTGACTAAAATACCTTGATGCAGAAAATTGACTGTATCTCAAAAAGTTGAACGGAACTGCCCAGACGAGTTCTGCTAGACCTGTAGCAGACTTCGAGACGCTTAAACTGGCGAACAGAAACTGGTATATACCTTTGGCACAAAAGGACGAAATAGCCTGCACAAGCACTGCGATAGTGCGTTCGGAGGCCGAAACGAGCTCAGATCGCGATTTCGGCACCACAAAGCGAAGCTGTTTTGATCTAGGAAACACCCTGAGTATGCTCACCAAATTTCATGCGAATCTGAGACTGCAAATGGAGGAGTGTCGACGGCGCCCTAGAAGAAGCAACGACCTGCTCTGATACCAATTGTTGGAGTTAGACGTCTGCGGAAGCACGCGAACAGCACAAGGAAGAAGAAGAAGCTTGGAGCACAACACACAAGACTGAATGTATTACTAGAGAATGTACAAAGATAAGTAGCCCATTAGGGCAATAGGCGTATATACAAGCCGGGGGAAAAAAACCTCCTAAAGAGGGAAAAAAGTGCCCCGGCGGTCCTAGAGTGTTCACACACATCACTACCTAAATATATCAACAAACCAGGTGTGCAGGTTAAAGAAGGCATTATATGGTTTAAAGCAAGTAATGATGTGCTTCTGATCATTGTTGTCTATGTTGATGACATGCTACTCACTGGTCCTATTGAGAAGCATATTGCTGATTTCAAGGCTGATTTGCATGCCTCATTTGAGATGTATGATTTGGGGCATTTGCATCACTATTTGGGCATTCAGTTTATGCAAGTTGATGGTGGAATGGCTTTGTGTCAAATGAAATATATTGACACATTATTGCAGTGTTTTGGCCTTGAAGACTGTAAGCCTATTTCCACTCCTATGGAGACAGGTTTACGATTGAGTCTTCATGATGCTGGAGATGCATTTGATGCTGTTCTCTATCAGCAGGCTGTTGGATGCTTGATTTACTTATGCATTACTCGGCTAGATATTCAGTTTGCTGTCTCATAGATGAGCAGGTTTATGCATTGCCTAGGAGTCACAAATTGGAAGGTAGTTAAGCGCATCTTTCGCTACTTGAGTGGTACTCGGCTACTTGGGTTGAATCCTAGAGGGCATGGAAAGAGCTTACTTATACATAAAAAAGACTAATTGAAAAGACTAAATGCCTCTTGTAAAATTTTCTTACATCATTAGAAAAAATTCTACAACTAGATGTATTCCATCCATTTTAATGTATTGGTTCTAGCATAGATCCCCTTATGCGATCCTCTAAGAGATGTCCAAGTAGCTGACTTCTTGGATGATATGAACTTAAAGTCTAAGGAAGCTAAGTAAAGCATAAGAAAAGCCTTGGATGAAGGTATAACTTTTAAATATCTAGAAAGAAGAGACGTTTCATTTGGATTTTACTCATGAAAACACAATCTACTTTCATAGATTAAAGTTGAAAAGAGCTCATTTTTCTTATTGGTTTATAATTATTATTTTCATAATTGAATTTAAATTCCATTAAAATCATTTACATGGAAACATTTGAAAGAATCCTATCTGTTTTCTATAAACATGAGAGTTTCTTCCACATTACTCTTTTCTATGTAGTATTATATCAATTATGTGTTTTAAAAGAGAAAAAATGACATGCATGTTGATGAATAGACATTCTAAAAAGTTACTTTGGAGCCTATTCTTTGTTGTGCTGCCTACGACAATAATTTTACTTGTTTATGAGCATTTTGCGTATTGTGACAAAGAATTTACATATCTACAAAGTATGAGGGCTCAATGATACAAATAAATATGACATAACAACATATATGGTGCATGCATGTCACATATGTAACACTCAAAGTTTAAGTTTTTTTGAAAAAGACTTAGCATATAATTTGTAATGATTATAGGAAAGCTCATTTTTTACAAGAAGAGAAACTATGACATATTTAAGAATATTTTCATGCTGATTGGTGTTCGTTCATTCTAAAAAGTAGCAAACTGGAGTTTTATGACAAGCATGCTTGAGATATGTGACTATATTTCTAGAATAGGCCTTCATTGGTAAATATTTAGTCTATTTATAAAAACTCCTTAACATAAATTGCTATTTCATTCTATTATTAAAAAAATACAAAGTAGATAAAAACATAGGACTCCTCAAGGAATAATTCTTAAGAGGAATAACGGGTAATGGTTGCACCTTTTTTTTGTGTATCTCTGGAGGATGTACATATGTATGTGTGTGCATCTACATGCACATGTTCATGTATACAATAATCATTTATGTATGTTTGTATGTGTTTATGTGTACATTGATTCACACATATATGTATATCTACTTAACTATGTATCCATTAAGGTGATTAAGTATGTGCATACATATTATGCATAATCATATGCATTAATATATATATATATATATATATATATATATATATATATATATATATATATATATATATATATATATATATATATATATATATATATATATATATATATATATGTGTGTGTGTGTGTGTGTGTATGTATGTATATGAATATGTATATGAATATGTATATGTATGTATGTATATATATATGTATGTATGTTAGTTCAGAATATTTCACAAAAAACCAAGAGTAATACATAGTTGATTTATACTCATAGGTTTAACATCTTAGTGCTAACCATAAGTTTAACATTTTTGGGAAAAATGAGAAAGTTAATTATTATGAAAACATAATAATATAATAGAATTCGTATTCACAAGAAAAACACTTCCCCTTCACAATAGAGGTAAGTGTTTTTTTAATCCTTATTTTGTTGGCCCTTCTTTAGTGAAACAAGATTAAGTTATAGGGTTCCATACCTCTCACTAAAGGAGCAAAGAAACTTGTGGGGATAATGAAGAACTACGAATCCTTACCTACATATTTTGAATAACTAAAAGAGATTAGAGTAGTGTAATTCTTTTTAAGACACTATCTAGACAAATTTATCATGAATGCTAATTAATATATAATAAAAAATCTAGGTATGCTTTACGAAGGCCATTATTATTTTACATATTTGATCATGAGAAAAAGTGGTGGTTCCTCTCCTGCCTTTGGTGCTTATCAGTCACCTTCCCTTGTGCTTCCAATCATGAAAAAACTAAAATCACTTAAGAAGGAAGAACTTTCAAGCATTCTCATGTCTCAAGCCTCTCTTTCCCCAAGTTAGGTGCATAAATGGAGGAAATAGAGAAGGATTGAAAACCCTCAAAGAAGGTGGCAAAAAATATATGCTCATTGTTAGTGATCAAATTATGAGAGACATCTATCTACAGTTACTCTTAAGAATAGCACTACAGATCCCTCAAGGATGTTGGGTAGAGGATCCTCCTCACGGATCCTCCTCCTCAAGTCTTCTTTATGCCGCTTCACTTCTTGAAGGAAAATGACCTTGTTCTAGTGGATTAAAATGAATGCTCTTCAAGGACATCATAAACCATGGACATTGAAAAATAGAATGATTGATTTATTATTGGAATGTTAACCCTTTTCGTTTTCTCCCGTTTACTTTCATATTTTGGCCTATTCCTTGAGGACTAATTGGCCCGCTTAGTATTTGTTTATGTTATGATTTTCCTTTATTTCTACCACTTTCAAGTGTATGCACTACAACACATCAATCGTATACCGAGGTTTTTACCGAGGGAAATGAACGCGGCTATTTTTGCTACGACATTGGTGTAGCTGTCGATATGCACGTCGGTAATATAGCACTGGTATGGGCGTTGGTATAAGCGTTGGTAATATCGATGCTCATACCGACGTCTCTACTGGGTGCACCATCGCATATATCGGTGCCCACTGGGTGTACCGATGCTTATTCCAATGACATTACTGGGAGTACCATCGCTTATACTGGCGACCATATCTGCAATTTTTTTTTTGGGCAGAGTGTGTTGTCTTTTGCTACAACAACATTACCATGATGTTGCTTAACAAAAGACAATACACTTTGCCCAAAAAAAACCGAGTACATGTGATGTGTACTCTAATGTCAACCGAAATATGATTTCATAAAACAGAATATTATTGGACACAAAAGAGATAATCAGAATGAACCATGAACCATGTACAAAAAAAGTGATATATTTCATAAACGAAGCAAGTACAAGAGTGTGGCAAACCACTGTCATATATGACGCTTTTACAAAATGTGGCAAAGCAATGCATTGCCATATAAAAATCAAATACAAAATTTTGGTGTGCCACTGCCATACACATGCAAAGAACGTTCCATATCAACAGTCCTGCAAAAAAGAACATTAATGGAATGAGATAAATTCACATGAAATTACAAACAACAAGTAAAAACCAAGTTTATAAATTGATCACCTCATCGCAAACACTCCCATGAAACCACTGCATCGCATCCCTCCAAGTCCTCCAATAGTGCAGTCAATCCGTGCTGATATCCGTAAGCCTCTTCCGTTCGTGTTGGAGGACAACCCATTGCCAGCTCCTGCAACAAATATACAAAACATTAGAGGAACATACATGAGAAACTTAACACAAATAAATTCAACAAATGAAATGGTACTTACAAACTCATGACGCATCGTGTCATATCTGCCGCTTCCCAAATGTGATGGTCCAACTGTATCTAAACGTGTGGTTGTGGCATCTCACTGCTGGCGATATTGGTCAAGAGTCTGCTGCTGCTCATCGCGAATCAGATCCCACTCCTCAGCATCTAACCATACAAGCTTTGGTAAGCCTGCTCTGAAAGCATCAAGAGCCTCTGATCGTCGATGGGACATAACCTCACATGTAGTGTGCAGAATCCACTCTGAACTGACAAGAGACTGTCCATCGGCTGGTCGAAACTCCTGATAAATCGTTTGTGTGATATAATTCTTCTTATCTTTATCCTATTCACTCCATTTCAGCATGATGGGGTATCCAAACTGTATGGAGCAAAGCTATCGTATACGTACACGCATTGCTTTGCCAGCCTCATCCATCACCGGAGCTCCATCTCGGATACTATACACCTTGGAGTCATCATGGTCATGAGCACCCCAAGGTGTACGTGGTGTTCCACGTGGTGTACTGTGTGGCGTACCTACATCAGAGGTACTCGTCCTAGGAGTAGAAGCGGGCGAGACAATGTCTGTCGCACTGCCTCCACAACAACCGTCTCCTCCAGACCTACTTGTAGATCCACTCCTAGAACCTCCTGCTCTAGAGCGTGACCTCAACCTAGGAGACGGGCCAGAACCTGTATCGCGCTAAGGCGTCAAACGCACATGTCTACTACTAGACCCAGTAGGAGATGGCTGAAAAGATGGTCGTGGTGGAGTCACAAAGCTAGGAGACATACCTCCTATGGGAGTAGCACCACGCGTAGGAGTGACAGCGGGAGGAGTGACACGGGCGGGCGTGACACCGGTGGGAGTGACACTGGCGGGAGTGAGGCCAGCAGGAGTAAGGCCGACAGGAGTGAGGCCATCAGGAGTGAGGCCGGGAGGAGTGCTACCACGAGGGATCCAATACTGTGATGCAGCGGCCATACATGCGGGAGGTACCTGAGAGATAAACTCTAAAAACTGCTCCTTTGTCATGGAATGAGGAGTGACTGGAGGACTGTCTCCCATCGTGCTCTGTCACAAAAGAACTCAAATAATTAGTATTTGATAATAAAGGTAATATAGAGAATAAACAGAAAAAAAAACAAAACTTAGTACGTACAAGTGTTTTATTCAAAAATCCTCTAATCTAGCATCCTCTTGAAGATCCGATGCACCGAGAATATCTATCTCTATAATGATGGCTTCTAAATCGCTTGCTATGTTGGTTTCTTCCTGATCATCGTCTATTGCTTCGTCTTCTCGAACAATGACCTCTTCTTCTCGAACAATGATCTCTTCCTCCTCGACTTTCGAATGAATCTCTGAGTCCACTATAGATGGACTATCTTGTACATCTATGTTCTCACAAATTTGTCTACTACGGGGGGTGGCTTGCAAAACAAATAGCCACTCTGGTTCTTCTGAATCTGGTATAAAAACAACTTGCTCACAATGTTCGGGAAGTACAAATGTATCCCTTTCATCCGTCCATAATTTTGTGGATTCGACTTGAAGCAAACCGCTTTTATCCTGCCTCACTGTTGCATTTCTTCCAGACATGACTACTTTGAACCATTGCACATCAAAAACAAAATAATCGAACTTCCTAAAAGATAGTTTCAAGATATCTTGAATCACACCACAATAATCTAGCTGGCCTTCTTGAGCATTATCATCTCTTGCACTCTCTCTACTTTTTTGCAAAAAGTTCACCATCACCCCACTATCAAAAGTAGACCTATTTTTATCGATTCGTGCGATCTGAAAGTGTCATCCATGAGACCATAGTGCACCGTATTTAGTAGGGTGAGACATTTAAGGCACAGTAATCCCATCCCATAAAATGCGTAGTTCTTCCACAAGTGGTGCAAGATATACATCCATGTTTTTTACCTTATACTTACGTGGTACAATAAGAGCTAATAATAAATCACCTTTCTTTGTGGCCAGCCATGGTGGGATGTTATAATTGACCAAACATACAAGCCATGTGCTCCATAAAGAACTGCGTAAACCAAATGGATTCACTCCATCCATAGCTAGGCCTAGACGTATGGACTGAGGCTCACTAGAAAACTCTGGCCACTTACTATCTATGTGCTTCCAAGCATCAGAGTCAGCAGGCACTCGCATTACACCATCTGTAGACCTGCTCTTTGTATGCCATGACATTAACTCAGCTATAGATTTGCATCTAAACATGTTCTTAAAGTGGAATGATAGGAAAGTTGCGAAGAACCTTTGTAGGGATTGCTTCGCCTACAAGTTCTTCTCTAAATCTATCTGCTCCACACTTTGGACATACGTTGAGATGCTCATATTCATTCCGAAAGAGAATGCAATCATTCGGACAAGCATGAGATTTAGTATAATCCATTCCAATGGACTGTAAGTTTTTTTGCATCTCCACGTGTTCGAGGCATGTCATTGCCCTCTGGCAAAAATTGATCTTTAAGAAGCCTGCAATAAAATATTAAAATGATATCATTAAATAAAGCTATTTTGATACAACAATGAAAGCCAATTTGTTCTCCACTTACTTAAACAATTCAGTGACACTACTATCTAACCATCCTTAAATGGATTGCAGATTGAGCATTGCGAGTGATGCACATAGTACAGATATCTTTGCTCCATTGTAAAGTGGTAAACGAGCTAGTCTTCGCATGTTTTCATATTCTTCATCGACTTTTGATCGTGGAAATTTTGCTGTCCATGAAACTATCGACATCTTCTCCACCGTCATGATCTTCGTCCATCTCATAAAATGCTTTGAGCATCTCTTCCATATGTTCATTCTGTGTAATATTATTCGTAATTGCTTATACGTCTTAGTCCTTCTTTATTCTCTTTTGTCCATGAAAGGTTACTGGTGCAATGTCGTTTGGATCCATCTGCTCACCTAGGGGACCATGCGAATGGTAGCATAGGTTTTCTAGTCAACTCCTATCAAAGGATCCATACTCTCTAACATGTGCAGTACAAATCCATCATTTCTGATAAGTTTGATACTTGCACTGAGTGCAAGGACACGCCATTCTCTCCTCCGGATCCAAAGAAGCCATCTATTGCAATATGGGCATTTTAGATCACTTGTTTTTTTTATTAAACCTAAAAATCTTACTCCTAAAGACTTAAACCTGAAATACTAAAACCTAAATACTTAAACACCTAAAAAAACCTAAAACCCTAATCTATTCAATTATCCTATTTTATCTATATAATTACCCTATTATATATTATATATATATATATATATATATATATATATATATATATATATATATATATATATATATATATATATATATATATATATATATATATATATATATATATATATATATATATATATATATATATATATATATATATATATATATATATATATATATATATATATATATATATTCAGATTTCCTTAAACCCTAAAAACCTAAAACCCTAAAATCCTAATCCTAATCCTAAAAACCTAAAACCCTATTTTATATATATATATTTATTTATACATTCAGATTTTTTCTTAATTAATCCTATTTTTATATATTTACTTATATATATTTAATTATATATTTTTAATTAAATTATTTAAAATACTAGTACTTTTTGTATTTATTTATCTATATAATTATCCTATTATATATATATTCAGATTTTTTCCTTAAACCCTAGAACCCCAATCCTAATCCTAAAAACCTAAAACCCTATTATATATATATATATTTATTTGTATATTCAGATTTTTTTCTTAATTAATCCTATTTTTATATATTTAATTAAACTATTTAAAACACTAGTACTTTTTATATTTATTTATCTATACAATTATCCTATTTTATATATTTATTTATATATTTATTCAAATTTTTTGCTTAAACCTTAAAACCCTAAAACCCTAATCCTAATCCTAAAAACCTAAAGCCCTAATCCTAAAACCGTAATCCTAATGCTAAAAACCCAAAACCCTATTTTTTATATATATTTATTTATATATTCAGATTTTTCTTAAATAATCCTATTTTTATATATTTAACTATATATATTTAATTATATATTGAATTAAATTATTTTAAACACTAATACTTTTTATATTTATTTATCTATATAATTATCCTATTTTATATATATATTTATTTACTTATTCACATTTTTCCTTAAACCCTAAAACCCTAAAACCCTAATCCTAATCCTAAAAACCTAAAACCCTAATCCTAAAACCCTAATCCTAATTGTAAAAACCTAAAACCCTATTTTATATATATGTTTATTTATATATTCAGATTTTTTCTTAATTAATCTTATTTTTATATATTTAATTATATATATTTTATTATATATATTTAATTAAATTATTTAAAACACTAGTACTTTTTATATTTATTTATCTATATAATTATCCTATTTTATATATATATATTTATTTATATATTCAGATATTTTCTTTATTTTTTTTCTATATTTTCTCTTTATATAAATTTAATTGACTTATATGTATGCCTAAACCCTAAAACCCTAATCTTAAAGATCTAGACCTAAAGAATGTATATTTTTGTATGCATGTGTATATACATGTATATATGTATTATATGTGTATGTGTATGTGTGTATATATGTTATGTAGGTGTTAAAACCCTAAAACCCTAATAAAAAAGACTTAGACTTTAACCTAAAATACTAAAACCTAAATACTTAAACACCTATAAAAATCTAAACCCCTAATCCTAAAACCCTAATCCTATTTTATATATATTTTTATTTATATATTCAGATTTTTTTCTTTTTTTTCTTATTTTTTTCTTATTTTTGCTTAATATAAATGTAATTGAGTTATATGTATGCCTAAACCCCAAATCCCTAATCTTAAATATCTAGACCTAAAATTTGTATATTTCTGTATGCAGGTGTATATACATGTATATATGTATTATATGTGTATGTCTATGTATGTGTAAATAGCGTAAAGACCCTAATCTTGTTTTTATATATTTGATGTAAAAAAAACTTCAAAAACAAAAATTTATAAATTTAATTAAAACACTAGCTTATGTGTGTGTATATGTATGTGTGTATATGTGTGTGTGTATGTGTATGTATGCATATGTCTATATATGTGTGTGTATGTATGTGTGTATGCATGTGTGTGTGTATGTATGCATGTGTGTACATGTGTGTGTGTGTGTATGTATGCATGTGTGTGTATGTATGCATGCATGTGTGTATATGTGTATGTGTGTGTATGTATGCATGCATGTGTCTATGTATGTGTGTGTATGCATGCATGTGTGTATATGTGTGTGTATGTAAGCATGCATGTGTGTATATGTGTGTGTATGTAAGCATGCATGTGTGTACATGTATGTGTGTATGTATGCATGTGTAAATGTGTAGACGTGTATGTGTATGTATGTATGCTCTATTTTCCTATGTGTATGTATGCATGTGTGTATATGTGTATGTGTGTGTATGTATGCGTGCATGTGTGTATATGTGTATGTGTGTGTATGTATGCATGCATGTGTGTATATGTGTGTATGTATGTGTGTGCATGTATGTGTGTATG